>QGSO01000228.1:1105569-1180569 GCA_011037825.1 Carya cathayensis
CAATGAATCTACCTTGATAGTTTGAGAAAATACTTTGGTGGAAAGTTACATTTAAAAGAGAAAATTAGTGAAAGAGAATGATCCGTACTATATTTGCTCTGTTTGATCAAAGAAGAAGAAGAAGAAGAAGAAAGGAAGTGAAAAAAAAAAACAAAAGAAAAAAAAAAGAGAAAAAAGAAAAGAAAAAAAGAAGTCACTAAGCGGAATGTGAATCACCTCAGATTTTGTTAAGGGAATGGTTGGTATTGCTATCAGTGATTAAGCAATAATAATGCCACAAGTATGAGCATATTGCTAAAGAAAGAGCTATGATTTGAATCATGTGGAAATCTCTTTTAGTGTTCTTTTCACAAAGTATTTTTCCAGTTTGCTTTGATTTTCCATATCCAGTTCTTTCTTAACCCTCACCCTGTGGCCTATCATTACAAGCTTATTAAAGACCTTTTGATCTCTGATTTTGGTGTTGACTACATTAGTGGAGAGGATTTCTGAAAATTGGACTTATGGGGTTAAGTTTTAAGAGAATTCTTCTGATTTTGGTTGTTCTACTTTTATCTGAGTTTGCAGGTGGTTTGAGGTTAAATTGACTATATCACACACACACTCAAGGTCTTAGCTTTAGGTTGAAGTAAACGCCTAACTCTTGCTTGACAAATTGCAAAATTTTTGATTGATTTTCTTGCTATCTTTGATGTTAAAAGAGTAAGATACTAGTGATGAAATCTAAATTCATAAAAGCTTGGTGAGTGATGATACTTCTCTTGGGGTCGAGTTGATATTGCCTAAAGTATCATTTGTTTTTCTTTTTGTTTGAGGACAAACAAAGTTGTAAGTTTGGGGGTATTTGATAACTTGCAAAATTTCATGTTGCAGATTTACAACTTCGCTCGAGCGGAGGCTTTTGGCCGCTCGAGCGAACTCAGGCAGATTCAAACGCTCGACAGCTGCTCGACAGTGAGCTCGAGCGGGATGCGGGAAAACAAGTTCGCTCGAGCGGAGACATTGGCCGCTCGAGCGAAATCAGGCAGAGTTGAACGCTCGAGGTGCGCTCGACAAGTCGCTCGAGCGAAGTTAGGCAGAGTCGACCGCTCGATGTTCGCTCGACACCCCGCTCGAGCGAACATCGTATTTTGACAGATCTAGGGTTTTCCGCCGTCACACCATATAAAAGTGATTTTTCACTTTATGCGTACTTTTTGACTGGAGAACACATTTTGGGAGAGAAAAACACATCTAGAAGGATTCAAATCATCGTTTTGGAGAGGGGATTCCACATATTGCACGTACGTTGGAATCATACACGAGCACAGACGGGAGAAAAGCATCGAATCATTTCCTTGAGTTTTTGACGACGAGTTGCGGCTGCAAGGAGTATTTTTCAGCGTTTATTTTCTTCCAATTTTCTCAGAACAATTATGGTGAATTCGTTTATATTGAATTCAATTTCTAGTATGAGCTAAATTTCTTTATTCTAGGAAAACGATGTAACCAAGTTCCGAACTATGCTTGATTGTCTATGCTAATTTAAGGCAATTCTCTCTTTGTTTATCTGAATTATTCTGAATTTATTGCTTCTAATTAACTGGCCATTGATTAGATGATTTTTAATTTTGTGATTTGCTATCGAAAGAGGGAATCATAGGGTAGATCTTGAATATTTCAGCATAGGTAAGTATAGAGATCGAAAGACTTGTATGAACCTATGTAGTAATTAAATCATTGGTCTTATTGCGTTCTTGATTATTTAATTTGCATATTCTTGTGTGAATTGATGAACAAGAATAATTTCCAATTGACTATCGAAAGAGGCTTTTGGATGAATTAGAGATTTGCTAATAGACAAAAAGAATTAAATTAAATTAGCTGGATGAGAAAAGCATAGTGACGAATTAGGTGAAATCGGTTTCCTAGAAGTTTTCTTTCCCATTAATCTGATCTTCAAACGTCAGTTTTATTTCATTTGCGTATTAATCTTTGAGTCAATTTTAGTTTAAATTGCAACTCCAAAATCTTAGTGATTCCTCTAGATAAAATCGAGATTAGTATAATTTTGGTATTTGGCATAAGTAAGGTACCAATCCCTGAGGACGATACTCTTCTTACCACTTTATTATAAAACTACGATACTGTGCACTTGCAGTTTTGCACCAATCAGCTACGTTCACCAACTCTTGGTACATCTCTATTCTATGAAAAGCCACATGGCTTCGAATCCTAGATAAAAGTCCTGCTTGAAAATTTTGTGCCTACATCCTCTCTATAGAGATCAAGTGTGGTGCGAACCTACCATAAACTTGGCAACGTACTATTCTACGGTCAAATTACTCTGAGTTAAAGACATAAACTCTTGCGCCTTTTGTTGTTTGATAGAATCTAAGGAGAATCTGTTGTCAAACTCTTCCCCGAATATTTCACATGTCAGTGCGGTGCAATTTTCTAGTTTCCTAACTAGAAGCTGCCTTTGGGTATCCGACCATATTCATGCTTCTCCTTGCAATATATATCCCGCATATAGAATCTTCTAGTCTTCAATGCATCCACAGATCTCATATGTCCTTTCGAAATCGATAATTCACTTTTTGGCCCTCAATGGTCTTTCATTGCTAAAGAAATTCAGGTAACGATGGATCAGGAACTTCTCATACAAACAACCCCTAACTTTGGGTCTAGGTGTGTACACTTGCTGATGTTGCTGATGTCTAAGCACATCAGTCAGCAGACGTACAACTTTAACTAATCCTCCATCCATCAAGGGATTCTGATTCTCTTGATTGATATCTCCACAAAGGTTCGAAAGTATCCTACTACAAATCATGTATCACTTCCTGAAACACACACGCACGTATCAAAACCACGCACTATCTCTTATACATCAAGAAATTCAAGCATAACAAAGACTCAACTTTCAACTCAACATACCTTAAATTCACTTTTTATCTCCTGTCACATAAACCCTATTCAATGCTCAATCCTTGTCTCTGCCGTGCCACAGTGATCTCCACACCCTTCTTCATCTTCACTTCACTTTCTACATGATCTTGGATTATCAATCACTAATCTACCCATTGTTCTACCTATAATGATTAAACTAGCAAAGTAGAGTGCATCTATTGTCATTGCAAAGGGTGTGGTGGTGGTCATTTGTTGAGGCTATAAGCATAGTGTGCATGGGTTGACGAAAAACGTGAACTTGGAGCTAAGTTTCGGGCTCTAGATAATGACCTTATTAATCTTGTAGAAACAAATCTATTTGTAAATCTCATTTTTAACACACCCAACAAATAATCCTTCCACATCACTTATGTCAAGAAAATATTTGTGTTTTGACTTTTTGAAAGTGGTAATAGGTCCCACAACAAGTGGTGTGTTAACACACTAACTCGAATGTAACAAAACTAAATCTCATAATGTTGCTACTACTAACCATGCGCTCTAATAATTTTTCGGTTTCTCAATCTTTGGAGATGGATGTGAAATTTCTATCCTCTTTCGAAAGCTCCCATTATAAAGGAAAGGAAAAACGCACAAGAAAAAAAACCCACAAAAAGAGATCCGGTATGAAAAAGGCTCTGTACTTTGACGTGAAAGCTACAAAGGTGGGAACATATATTAGGGCATAATTTGGGTTTTCATTCCCACGTTTATGGACTCCTGAGCTGTTTTTTTTTTTTATTTTCCTAATGTTTTGGAGATTTTTTTTTTTTTTATAAGATTGTTTTTCTTATTTCTCAAGGGCTGGAAGGGGAAATAAATTAAAAAATAAAATAATCTATAGTTTCTTGTAGAAATACTGTCGACCTTATTCACCAACCCGACCACACGACCCAATTTCGACTCGATCTACCCGCACTACTCAAATATCGGTCTGGTAAATTCACACGCCAAATAAAATAGGTTCAGCTTTTGGTCGACTCAAGACCCAACATTCCTGCTCGGTTTGAACTCCTAGAAGACCTATGGCGCTGCATAAAAAGAAATAAAATGAGAACTAAAGCCAAGAAGGTTAGTTCAGTGCCCTTTTTCCTTGCCCAAAGAATCAAGAAATTTGCCACCCTGAACGCAGTTTTTGAAGAAAAACTTGTGCATTGTAGTGAGTCATCTGGCTAAGATTGGTACCCAAGTATTCGACAATTATAAAAGTATAGTCCGTGACTTGCAAATCAGAGGTTTATATTCTTTGTTGTCAAAGACACAAAATAAACTTTTAAAAGTGACTCTTCACAACTCTCTTTTTTGTTGGAAATATTGCATTCAGAAAATTAATGGTATGAAAGAGTAGGAGACCCCAAAATACCCCATAGCATTCATTGCAATGCATGAATATGAAATAAAAAAGAGAACTGGGGTCAAGAAGTTTGCCTAGTCTCGCGTTTTCTTAACATGATTTTCGTCCCCGAGTCAATAAAATGGATCACCAAAAACGCTGTTTTCAAAGTAGTTAATTGATTGGTTCTTATTGAGTCATCTACTGCAATTGGAAGCTAAAGCAGGGAAATGTAGACCGAGTGAGACCACATTGAGGGGGGGCAACGGAGATCTAATCCCACGCTTGTTGAGAGATTGTGGGATCCAGACCATATAAAAGAGGATTGACAAAACCAAGAAACAGTGGCTCTCAAGTGTCACCTACAATGGTCATGAGAATCATGTGTTGATGTAATGGCAGACTGATGGTTATGCAAAGGGGGATGAGAAGCCAGTGGTGGGTGGGATGTGGTTGCTTCTTGGCAAAGTTGGGAGATGATTTTCATGGACTGGGGCAGAGATGAGGTGCGGAAAACAAACAAAAATGTAATCAAGAGTTTTATCAGAGCTGTTTATAAACATGCATGTGAGCGCTCTAGCTTAGGGTACTTGCCAAGGCATGCTCTTTGCTGGGGCTCTGGACGCTAGGGCTGTGCAAAATAAGCCTGTAGCCCATCCGTCCGTAAGACCCGATCTGCCCAACCCGAATAAAGTCGGGTTCAACTTAACTACAGGTTCAACATCTTCCAACCCGACATTCATTGGGTGAAACCATAACCACCGTAAGCTGAGAGAACTAGGACATCAAAAGGGCGAAAGACCAGATGGTCAAGAAGGGGGGAGGGTGTGAGTGTCGGTCGACTCAGTTGTGCAAAAATGCATTCTGATTTGATCTGATCTGCGACTTGTCGAATCGTCCGGACCACGGTGGAGCAGCACTGGCCCTGCAACTCGGTCCACGGTCCCTCCTCTCTCTCTCTCTCTCTCTCTCTCTCTCTCTTGTGGTTACAAGATGGCACAGAGTGACATCCATCATAAGATAGCTTCGCTTCCGGCTTCCCCCACCAACTCCTCTCTCAAGCTCTCCAGTACTCGCTCTCTTTCTTTCTGTATTTTTTTTTTTGTAATGATGGATAGAAGGAAGGATGGGTGACCAAACAAAACCAAATCCCCAAAGCAGAAGATACATGGATGAGTGCAAATGTCCGATCAATCTTCACCGTTCAAATGACACATCTAGAAGACTCCATCTTCCAGAATCGACCTGTTGCGAGGAAGGGTATGGGTAGTGGTACACAATCCCTATGCGCTGAAGAAGAAAGACTGCATGTTTTTCTTTTCTTTTTGTTTTTTCAAGACCAGGTCGGGTCATACAGGTTCAACCCGCCTTTGTTATGATGGGTCAGATCAGACCAGGTTGCCAGCTTATCATGTGTTTGGTTGGGTTGGGTCGGATGCGAACCCGGTACTGGAAGACCGGGTTGCAGGCCTATTGGACGCCACTTCCATCTACAATATGCAAGGGCTTGTGGCAAGTCCAATAAGTGGGTGCTTTTATCCTTACATTATAACCAAAAGGAAAAAACTTATGGTTTCCTTTACGAGGGGTGTGAGGATTAGTCCAATTAAAGAGGAATCATCTTGCTGTGCCGTGACTCGTGTTAAAAGGGTCATCCCATATTTGTGTTAAATGGATACAAAGCAAAGCTTGAGGTGTGTTCCAAATATATTGGTCATCGTACACGCTAAAAGATGAAAAACTCGGGTGAAATATGACTCTTTAACCTTAGTAACAGTACCCCATTAGGTAGTAGGCTCCACGTCTTCCTTGAGTGGATTCAACTTAATAACTTATCGAAAAAAGAATATAACAATAAAAATGAATACCAACTCTTTTGGGTGTATCCTAAATGAATGACACTCAAGATTAATATCAGAACCCTTCAAGGGAGTTTTGACAGAACTGGCTATTGGAATCACCGAGCATTTTAACCCAAAACGATGCTCCCTTCAAAACGGCCATTTTCTGAGGAAAGAGTATCAAATGATATTGAGATGAAATTCTATGATTTTTTAAAACATAAATGCCTCAAATCCTACCTCTACCTTTGTTTTCAAAGAGGCAAGGATCTTGCTCACATGATAATTTTGTTTTTGTTTTTATTGGCACTAGGTGTTCAGGAACAACATTCTGACTAATCCCGATGGTGGACAGGCTCTTGGCTAGAAGTTTCCCGTAAGTGCACATCGGGTAATTCAATGGGAAAAATAAGAAACAAAAAAAAAATTAAAAACCATTATATTTTTAAGCATCGCATGCATTTAGCAGGCAGCCAATCAATCTCATCACCTCACACTATCTACTACATAATATATTGATACTTCACAAACCACAATCTGGCATGAATATTAAACCAATAATTTTCCAAATACCATTGGTTGGTTTTATCCAAACCCAACATGCTACAAACTATCAAAGTCATCAAACGATTAAGAGATGTCTCATCAATAAAATATCTAGGACTACTAATAATGACATTATAAATCATATCTAGAGAAAAATCAGATTAAAAATGGAATTTCAAGATGCATGATAAACATGAGAACATCTAATCCAATGGTTGGTCACCTAAAATTTCATTCTAATTAAAATATATTTAATGGCATTTTTACCAAGTGTTTCCCCAAATGCAGAAAGCAAAAACCAAACTATCAGTCCATGGCAGATTTAGTAGTAAGGGATCTGAGAGGGTAATGACAAACGATCTCCAATGAAAGATCTTGAAAACAAAATGGCAAAAATTGGCTGCTGTGAATAAGATTTCAAAATGTAAACACTATCTTTATCGCATAAGTGAATGATCGAGCAATCAACAAATTTTCTGTGTCATGTGTTTATATCATATAGATCATGAAGCAGATCACAGTTTTGATAAATAATAAAATTCTATTGCAGAAAAGAACCATCTATTCTTGAAGCATGTAAGAGAATTATCATAGAATTAATATGAGGAGCATGTAAGAGAGCCATCCTCATATGGATAGAAGTAGTTTAACAGGAAAGTGTACCAGTTATTAGCATCATACAACATTTACCTCAAAATCTTGTAGTTATATCTGCCACAATGTATGAAACCATATTAGTGGATTGATGACCAGATTGATAACCTCAAAAATGGTGGACATTTTGGTTTTAATGTTTTTCCATAACCTGTAACAATACAATATGTTTTTTTTTTTTAATAAGTAAACGGTAGTATTAATAATAATAGGCATAGCCCCAGTACACAAGATGGTATACAAGAGATAAAGACCTATTTAGGTCGCTCTAAAAGTCGCAAGAAAATCATGTACATTCACCCCATTAAAATCTATAGCTAAGGTCCACAGAAGTAAAGTACTGAAAAATAAAGAACGAAGCTCCTCTAGTGTCCGCTCCTTATCTTCAAAAGTTCGCGCATTGCGCTCTTGCCAAATAAACCACATAATGCAGATAGGGATCATTTTCCATACAGATTTGATATGTGAATCGCCGCCCGGCATCGCCCATAACAATACAATATGTTATTACCATAAATTCTGAACTGAATTGTACTTCGGTGAAATACAAAAGAAAAGGCATATAGCACAGTACTTGTTGCTTTTCATGTACTCCAAGTGGGCTATATTTCAAGCATTTACTATAGATGCACAAAAATTACAGCTGGTCATATCGGCAATAATTCCCTGATTCCATAAACTATTAAAGATAAATATAGCTTTCAAGTTGAACACCCCTCCTAAACTCCCCCCAAGGACAAATGACATCTACTCTACAAGAAACAAAGTGGACTGCCTTGCCTCTCTTGGGAAAATTTTGACGTTGGACAACTTAAGGAAGCGGGGTATTATGGTTATGGATTGGTGTTTCATGTGTAAGAAGCATGGGGAAACTGTAGATCATTTAGTTTTGCATGGTGAGGTGGAAAGAGCTTTGTGGGATGGCATTCTTTGTAGAATTGGTTTGGCTTGGGTGATGCCTATGAGAGTGGTTGATCTTGCGTGTTGGAATGGGCTTCATGATTGTGCTCAAAGGATGGGGCTTGGACGATGGTTCCCTCGTGTCTTATATGGTGCATTTGGATGGAAAGGAATGAGTAGTGTTTTAATGACAAGGAGCATACTTTGGAGCAAATCCTGAACTTTTTGTGCACTCTTTATTGCTTTGGTTTTTTGCTTTAGTGATTAAGGGAACCTTTGTTCATGATTTTCTGTAGTCGCTTTCTGTTTCATAGAATGTATATCTAGTTGTTTTGTTTTGTATACTTCCTGTGTACATGAGCTTCGCCTATACATTCATTTCTAATAAAATTACTTCTTATAAAATAAAAAAATAAAAACAAATTAATTAAAAAAAGAATATCTTTCAGCAACACCTAGCTTCCACAACTGTGCCACTCAACTTAAATCATATACTATAATAGGGTAGGCAATTTGGGAATTTAAGGGAAAAGGATGTCAATATCATACATTATGATTGAAGGTGAAATCAGATGTGAAGTACAGGTATGAAACAGAGATGCTATTTAGACATATTGCTAAAAGAATAAGAGTGGAGGCATGAGGCGTGAAGGGAGTGCAGCATATTTAACCAATATAGACAGATCTACAAGAAAACTATATGAAACTAAAAATGCACCATGAAATGTCAGGCAAAACAAATAATAATAAAAGGAAAACAGAACCAAAGACACAATTGTAAGCTTCCACTCTAACTCCTAAAATTACTTCTGTCCAACTCCCTTAGAACATTCTAATCCACATTATAATGGTATCTGCAAATTTAAAGAGTAAATACAGGGCATCACAGCATGGGGAAAGAAGTTCAAGCCCTTTAAAGCGCTTCCAAGGGCTCCAATTATAAAATTGACTAGTCTTTTTGGAGTATATGCCCAGGCATCACTTTGAATTTCCTTAAGCCGTTACAGTAAAGTGTTGAAGCCATGATAACCAAAAGTGTGATGATGATGTAATGGCCTGACGAGATGTCAGCAATTTAAGGGGGAGATTGTAATACCCTAAACTATGTATGGTAAGGTGGTGAATTCTCACTCCAAGCACTTTACAATGATTCCAAGGAGCTCTAATCGTAACATTAAAGTCCTTTCAGAGTATCAGTCCAGATGAGACTTGGAGTTTCCTTGGGTCATTACAAGATAGCTCGACTTCTGAAGCAATGGGAGCGGGTGAAGTGGGATGGTGAAAAAAGTCATTTGAGGAAATTGAAGTCCATGAGGTGGTGAAAGAAATGAATGGTGAGAGAGAATCAGGACCAGAGCGATACTCAATGACTTGTCCCAAGCCTATTGAGAGGAGGTATAAGAGGACTGAATGAGGGTTTTCATGCCTTTTGTGCTAGGGCAGATTTGAAAAAATCCTTCATGTGACAACCATTGTCCCCACCCCCCCCCCCCAAAAAAAAACCCCTTTTGCGAGGGCCCAAAACCCACCCACCACAAAACATTAGGTGTATGAACATAAGAGTCTTTGGACCTGTAAGGCTTGTGAGCATAATCCACAAAATCAAGGCAAGAGTCCTAGCTAATAGGTTGAATTCGGACTTCTTGCTGTGTATGTTGAGGAGATGCAACTTCGTGGAGATGTGGTGCAGTCGGGCTTATAAGTCTTGTTGAATGTCTTTCCCAAAAAGGTTTTTTTGAAAGTTCACATGGATTGTGACAAAGGTAAGAATTGTTTTCATTATTGTTATTGTTATGAAGACTCCAAGTAGAATGATCTCAGTTTTCATGCTGCAGGTTTGCTTCAAGAGTCTCAGAGGAGACCCATAATGAGAGAGGACTTCTGATCTCAAATTTAGCATTTGCAGATGATACAATGATTGTTTGACAGGCAAACCCAAAGTATTTGAACTCTTTGCATTGCTTGTTCCTTTCTCCAACGCATTTTCGGGGTTCAACATTACTTGGCTAAGTTGAGTTTCTATCGATTGGTAATGTAAATGACATTGAAGGTCTGACAAGTATCTTGGATGTTGACAATCTAGCATGTCTTACTGATGGGTGACTGAAAATGCGCAAAAGGCTGCTAGAATTCGGTGCATTTAAGAAATATGTGCCTAAGTTCAACATATAAAGGGAAGAAAACCAACCGTACTCCAGAATAATAACGTTTGAAACTTAAGATAATGTTGGGGCTGATAATGGCAGGGAAGTGTCGGGGCCGAAAATGGATGACATGCTGCATGCATTGGAGGTGATGGAAAAACAAGTTGAAAGTCTGAAGTGCAATATGCTTTATATGAAACGGTGTGTTTTGGAGGGTCTGACTAGTGAAATGGGAGTGGTCCAGGAAAAAGTTTTGGGTGATGGGCTTAGGCCAACTGAAGGCAGGGGATCAGGTGGTTTGGAAAAGGGTAAGGGGCTGGTGTGTATTGGACCGCAAGTGGGGCAAGAGGTCCAGAAGGCCAGCTCAGTGGCTCAGGTTATGAAAACAGGCCCAGAGGCCCAGCCCGTGA
The DNA here is from genome assembly GCA_011037825.1 of Carya cathayensis. Classification (NCBI taxonomy): domain Eukaryota; kingdom Viridiplantae; phylum Streptophyta; class Magnoliopsida; order Fagales; family Juglandaceae; genus Carya; species Carya cathayensis. The sequence goes on from QGSO01000228.1 coordinate 1,116,329, forward strand.
AGATAGGCGCAGGTTCAGAAGCCCAGCACGTAAACGCAACAGCAGCTCTTGTAGGCAGCGGACTAGCGAAGGATGGTGATGGCTCGTCGTCGTCGGGTGGGCCTCAGCCACCTTCGACGGTGACGGGTCTGCCGTTGTCGGCGTGCCCGGTGGTGGATTCACCGGCAAGTCCTGCGGTGCCGGAAAACAGTTTCGTGGGCAGGCGTGAGGAAGAACCGGGTGACGGAAAATGCACAGAAAGTGATGCGCCGGTGACGGAAATTGCACAGAAAAAGCCGGTTATGAGTGAGGAAGCTCCTGTGGGTCCGTTCTTGCCGGTTGTAATGTCGGAACAGGGTCTGGCCAAGGAGGGTCTTCCGATAAACTCTCTGGGAGGAGCAAAAAGGGGCTTTTTGTTGGTGGAGGTTGCACAAAACTCGCTGCACAAGTGGGAAGAAGCTTCAGGAACCTTTTCCGTGCAGGTTGACAGGCCGGAGATAGGTTTGTCTGCTGGGGGTCCGAGAAACAGCTGGGTTGTGGAAGCTGAGGTGTGTGAGGTGAGTCCGAAGGTGGTGGGGGCTGTTGAAGTTTCTTCTCCACCTATTTTAATGGGGTCTGTTGGTTGTGCTTCTTTGCTGGGGGATTGCAACAACATAGAGAGGGGGAGGCTCTTTGACTCCTTAGTGGCAACGAGAAGTGAAGCTGATTTGCAAGTGGCTTTGTTTGGGGATGATTGTGCCGGTGATGAGGGGGCTGTTCTCACTCCTTTGTGTACGCTTCTGCCTAGAAATGAAGAGGGAAATTATTCCTCATCGTGGGTTTTTAAAAAAGTGAAAGAAATTCAAGTTGTTATAGGGATCTCTTGTGTTGGTAAGGAGGAACAATTTAAGGCTCTTCTCGTGGCCTTGGAAGAAAGTCATTCAAAATCAGCCATCGAGAGGGATAGGGAACTCAAGAGGTTAACTTGTTCCATTAATTATGATGTGAAGGAAGGGAGTGGCGGTAGGGAGAGAGCGAAAGGGAGGGGTAATTCAAGTGTTAATGCAGCCTAAGATTATGTCATGGAATGTGCGGGGGCTTAATGATCACAATAAACACCTTCGTATTAAATCTTTATTGCGGATGTGGAAGGGTGATGTGGTGTGTTTTCAAGAAACAAAATTGTGGAGCATTAATAGAAGCATTGTACGTAGCTTATTGGGGGTGCTCGTATGTGGGTTGGTCTTATTTGGCTTCAGAGGGAGTCTCAGGTGGGGTTTTACTTATGTGGGATAAAAGAGTAGTTGAGGTGTTAGAAGAGTGTATTGGAGAATATTCGGTAGCAACTAGGTTTAAAAACGTGGAGGATGGATGGGAATGGGCATTTGTAGGTACATACGGTCCAAATGTGGATAGGGATAGGAAAAAGTTATGGGAGGAGCTGGCGGGAATTTTCTCTTTATGGGATGTGTCGTGATGTATGGGGGGTGATTTTAACATTACACGCTTTCAAAGCGAGCGATCGGGGCAGTACCAAAACTATGTGGCCATGGAGGAGTTTTCAGAGTTTATGTTTGACTTGAACCTCATGGATCTTCCCTTGGTAGGGGGAGAGTATACTTGGTCAAATGGTAGGGCTTGGTCAAGATTGGACAGGTTTCTTGTCTCTCCTGATTGGGAAGCTCATTTTCTGGGGTTTGTCAAAAGCGCCTACCTCGAGTCAGCTCTGAGGAGGGGTTATTGAGGAAGGCCTTGATCACGGCAAATTTGGAGAGGGTTTTATTGGCAGAGGAGACCTCATGGCACCAAAAATCAAGGGCACTCTGGTTGAAAGAAGGAGATCGGTGCACTAAGTACTTTCATAAAGTGGAAAACTCTCATCGGCAGAGTAATGCCATTGAGGCGTTATACTCAGGTACTGAGGTGCTGTCTTCAACTTCTAATATAGAGAACCACATTGGGCTTTTTTATGAGTCCCTTCTTAGCGAACCGGTAGAATGGAGGCCGAAGCTGGATGGTCTGCATTTTGAGACCATTGATACTCAGAGTGTGAATGTGCTGGAGAGATCTTTTGATGAAGATGAGGTTTACAAGGTCATTTCTGGGATGGCGAAGGATAAAGCGCGGGGACCAGATGACTTTTCTATTGGTTTCTTTCAAACTTGTTGGGACATAGTGAAAGGAGATGTTATGCAGGTCTTCAGTGAATTTCATTCTTTTCAAAAGTTTGAAAGATTTCTTAATGCGACTTTTATTGCTCTCATTCCTAAGAAACAAGGGGCATCGTTTATAGAGGATTTTCGGCCTATAAGCTTGGTTAGTGGTATATACAAAATAATTTCGAAGGTGCTAGCCAACCGGTTAAGCCCCGTGATGGAACAGATTATCTCCAAGCCACAAAACGCTTTTATTTGTGGGAGACAAATCCTTGACTCAGTGCTTATTGCTAATGAGTGTTTGGATCACAGGTTGAGGGAAGGAGTTCCAAGTATTCTTTGCAAGTTAGACATGGAAAAGGCTTATGATCATGTGAACTGGGAATTCTTATTATATCTACTTCGGAAGTGTGGGTTTTGTGAGAGGTGGATATCATGGATGAGTCATTGCATTTCTACAACAAGGTTCTCAGTGCTTGTTAACGGTACACCGGTTGGATTCTTTAATAGTTCTCGTGGTTTGCGACAAGGAGATCCATTATCTCTGCTTCTATTTGTTATAGTCATGGAGGCTCTCAATTAGATGGTAAAGGCGGCGGTGGATGGGAGTCTTTTATCGGGTTATCAGGTGGACAATTGCTCGGGTGACTCTATTATCATTTCACATCTTTTATTTGTAGACGATACCCTTCTCTTCTGTGATGCGGATATTAGTCAGATCCAAACTTTACGAGCATTGCTACGTTGCTTTGAAGCAGTGTCGGGACTCAAGGTGAATCTTGGGAAGTTAGAGATGATTCCAGTGGGTGCAGTCTCAAATATTTCCAGTTTAGCAAGCATGTTGGATTGTAAGGTGTCCACTTTGCCAATGAAATATTTGGGCCTACCGTTGGGTGCAACTTTCAAGGCTAGAGCTATATGGGATGTGGTAGTGGAAAAGATTGAGAAAAAGTTGGCCGGGTGGAAAATGATGTATTTATCAAAAGGAGGTTGTCTAACCCTTATTAAGAGTACCCTTACTGATCTCCCCACTTATTTTCTATCCCTATTTCCTATGCCTGTAAGGGTGGTGAATAGGATAGAGAAGCTTTTTAAGGCGTTCTTATGGGGGGGGTATCGGGGAGGAGAAGAAATTCCATTTGGTTAAATGGAAGACAGTATGTGCCCCAGTTATGCATGGGGGGTTGGGCGTGTGTGACTTGAGAACTTTTAATAGGGCGCTGTTGGGGAAATGGCTGTGGAGATATCATTCGGAAGGGGGATCATTGTGGAAGACAATCATCGATGTTAGATATGGGGCATCTTGGGGTGGATGGTGCTCTAATGAAGTGAGAGGGGGGTATGGTGTGGGATTATGGAAGTTCATAAGGAAGGGGTGGCCATGTTTTGAACTATAAATCTGTTTTAAAGCAGGTGAGGGCAACCGTATAAGCTTTTGGCGGGATGTGTGGTGCGGAGACCAGGCCTTGAAAAGGGCATTCCCGGCTCTTTATAGTATTGCAGCGAATAGGGAGGCTTCTGTGGCGGATATGCGTTTCTTTTCGCATGGCTCTACTCATTGGAATATTCTTTTTAATAAGAATTTCCATGATTGGGAACTTTCTTGTGTATCAGATTTTTTTAGCTTACTATACTCCAAGGGAAGGCCAATGACACAGGGGGATAGATTGAAGTGGAGGTCTAATAACACGAAATGCACGGCTAAGGCGTATTACAATATCTTGATAACACAAGACCATATTTCGTTTCCCTGGAAAAATATATGGAGGTCATGGGTGCCCTCCAAAGTTGCTTTTTTCGTTTGGAGTACTGCTCTTGGGAAGATCTTGACGACGGATAACTTGAGGAAGAGGGGTTGTGTCATGATAGATTGATGTTATATGTGTAAAAAGAGTGGAGAATCTGTGGACCACCTGCTATTGCATTGTGAGGTAGCAAGGGGGTTGTGGGATGAGATTTTTCAAAGAATTGATGTTCCTTGGGTGATGCCCTTGAGGGTTGTGGATCTGATGGATTGTTGGAGGAAAATGCAAGGTTGTCATCAAGTGGTTATGGCGTGGAAGATGATTCTGCTATGTATCATGTGATGTCTTTGGGTAGAAAGGAATGCACGTTGCTTCGAGGATAAGAAACGAACAAGAGAGGAGCTGAAGAATTTTTTTCTACACACTTTTTGTCTTGGTTTTCTGCTATTGTACTAAATGGGGATAACGCTCATGATTTTCTGTCTTTAATTCAGCATAATTAGAATGTATTTAGGTGTTCTTCTGTACACTTCCAGTGTACAAGGCTTATGCCTTTTTCTTTTTTTTCAATAATATTTTCTCTTACCTATCAAAAAAAAAAAGAAACTTAAGATAACCAAAATAATGAATCTAAAGATCCTAGACCAATTAATAAGCCTTTGCCATCAACACAAACATGGAAATAAGTTGTGTGGGGCAGTACATCAGTTCAAAGGTTAACTACGAGCAGGATTTGATGGCAGGGAAGAATTTTAAGTGACAAAGCATTGCACCTCTCATGCATCCCACTATCAAACACTAAAAAAACGTGCACATCTGTCTGTATGTGTGCATGTAAAGGTACAAGTTCAGGTTTGATCAAGTGTAACCCTTTGCAAATGTCATACCATCATCGTACATAGATATATACAAACACATACAAACATGCACAGTCATGTTCAAGTTATGGCTGCTAATGTTACAACTTCAATAATTTTTAATGATTCACTTCATATCAATATCATGTTTTTTACAGATCAATCATTTATTTAATGCTTTTTCCCAAATATAAGAGAATAAAACTTAAAGATGAGAAAGAGTTTGATCTCTGATCATCTTCATCCTTTGCAAGTAGGGTGGCTATAGGGAGACTGCATAAGCCAATGGTGAAATTATCAAAACATTCAACCAATAAAATGTTCCTGAGTGATAGCAGCTAAATCAGAAGTAACTTAAACCCTACACATATATCAAGTAAAATAAGGGAAGGGACGAGGGACAGGAATGACACAAACCCAATTAGTGGAGAATGTTACATATATATATATATATATATGTGTGTGTAAGAGATGATGAGACCAGAGAACAATGCCAAATGAAGAATAATTTAAATTCCCCAAATCTCGAATTTGGTTTACGAATTCATTGCTATGTACAAAATACTAAAATAATTACAAGAGTTAAGAAACAGATGCACTAACCAAGTCAGTGACATGGGCCTACACTAGGCAGAAAATGTTCTCAGGATACACCTGTCAGGAAAAATTAAAATCTACAGAGTCCTGCCCAGAGCCTCCACTAGTTCTTAACACTGCCGTCAGGTGTAGATGGATTGCCCTGAAATTCAATCTTACTCCAAGGCAATACGTAAATAGCATTTGCTACTTGGTGCAACCAAAGTAGGTAAGACAAATTGATCACCTGAGAAAAAGAATGCCAGTTAAATTAGCTCACCCAAGAACACCCCCTTCAAGCCAAAAGGAAAATAATAACAATAACAAGATGTTCTATAAGCCAACAAAGGAGTACATGAACCAAATGTAGAGATATCGAGTATAAGAATATGAGAAATGCTTTAGCCACAAAAAAATTCTACAAAAGTAAACCCACAAACTTATGTGACTTAATGTGATACGTCAGATTGTAAAACTACTTCTATTATAAAGTAGATCTAACATATCACATGAAGCAATGTCAATTTGTAAGTTTACTTTCATGGAATTTTTCTGTGGCTGTAGCAGTTCTCTAAGAACATACAAAGTGATCAGTCCTAAATGTTTGCTTAATGAAGCAAACAGAAATTTAGGGAATATTTGATCTAATGGTAGTCCAAATTATTTAAAATATGATCACAAGGATTCCCCTGTAATGTGCATTTAATGTTAAAATAGGCACCAAAATATAATATTCAGATAAATTTGACAAATTACATACATGTGACCTTCCACTTCATTTGGAGAACGGTAAGGCATTTCCTTCTAAATTAAATCAGCTGCAAAGTACTGAAAACCTACAGGTGTTCTCACTTGAGACTATCAAGCTGGCCTCCAACAGTTAAGAGAAGAACTGTCTGGTCTACAAGGAAACATCTGGGACACAGCCTGACCTGGAGAGAAGTCCACAAATAATTCTTTGTAATAGAACTCAACTCCTAAATAGTATAGCAAGCACAGGTACTAAGACAAGGCAGTTATGTTCAACCACGCATGGGTAAGCAATTCAAGCAATGAAGTGAATATGGTATCCAAAAATACCAAAAATTACAACTATAAAATCTTACCTGATAATTAAAAAAAGAAAAAGAAAAAAAGAACAAAGGTTCAAGACAAAACTAACACTTGACAGCTTTCCTCTCTATCTATCGTCTCTCCCATCCAATCTACTCCCTGAGACAGAATATTCTCATCATGACAAATGTAGATTAAGTTCCAACCGTTTTTCCTTTCTACTATATATGTTTTTTTTGGGGAAATGAAAGAGTTACAGGTTTTTTAATGAAGATTACGAGCAGATCAACATCCATTTCCAGAACTTGACAGATAAAGGCATATCAAGACATATCCTCTGTGTAGTTGCATAGGGCATCAGACAACCCAACATCAAGGCATGTCCATCCTTGTTTATAGTACATAAAGTTGCTTAAAAAAGAATTGGCAATGGCTTTTAGAAAGGGAAGGTCACCTGATGTTGGAGCTCCAGTTGGTAGATTATTAGGGGCTGGCCGCTGAAAACCAATATTATTTGCAAGTGGCCTCTCAAGGTGTGGCCGAAAATAACCTGCCATTGTAACGTGCTTTAAAACCATTCTGTATATATGCACTTCAAACTTTCTATATTAACCTCCAACTTAGAACATTAGCTTAAGACATACACGACCTAGATGATAAAGATATGCAATAAGAAACACAAACTGGGAAAAGAGAGAAGCTTCTGGAATTTCCAGTCCATGGTATGGAACAAATGCTAATAAAAAAACAAGCTTATAAGTAAACCATGCTCGAAAAGCAGATGCAAATAATGAACATGTACATATGTAGTCAATTATCCATGAGTGCATGTGAAAGAATGGAACTGATGCAACCTTTTGCAGCCTTCTTGACCTTTTCCTAAATTTTTAAGTCTCAAATGAAGCTAAAGTTGTCAACCCAATTATGGCAGAATAAGTGCCTGTTTAGAATTGCTACCAATAATTGAGCTTTTGATGTAGAGCTTTAAGATGTAGAACTTATTCTTCTACAGCGGGTTATATGTGTTGAAGCTAAGGGCTGGAGGGGAGGACAGAATATTATGGACATGCACAGGGAACAAGAAATTTTTAGCCCGTTCTTACTACAAGGCCTTGACGACCCACTCCTCCAATGCCCTCCCTTGGAAGAGCATTTGGAGGAGCAATGTCCCCCTCAAGGTTGCTTTCTTCGGGTGGGTGGCTTCCCATGGTAAAATACTGACTATAGACAAGTTAAGAAAGCATGGACTCTTCATAATGGATTGGTGCTTCATGTGCAAACACAACAGTGAATCTGTGGACCACCTTCTTCTTCATTGCAAAGTAGTTAAGGTATTGTACGATGAGATCCTCTTGAGGCTTGGTATCGCATGGGCTGTGCCTAGGAGAGTGATTGATTTATTGTCTTGTTAGCAAGGGATAAGGGGCTGTATGGAAGATGGTACCTTTATGCTTAATGTGGTGCACATGGATAGAAAGAAATGGACACTGTTTTGAGAATAGGGAACGCTCTCCGGAGGGTCTTAGGGCCTATTTCTTTCATACTTTACTACTTTGGGCATCTACTATGTATTGAATAGAACGAGTCTTAACGACTTTTATGCTACTATCCATGGCACTTAGATTGTAACTAGGCTCTCTCTTGTATAGAACGAGTCTTAACAACTTTTATACCAAAATGGTTAATTAGATTTTTTTTAAAATTTTATACTGATTGATTTCATACTTCTAACTTTTTGAAAAAATATTTTTTATGATAGAAAAATAGAAAATTAATATAATATCTTTCAATTAAATTTCACATTTAAAATAGCAATAAAATCATATAAACAAATAAAACGATTGATAAAAACTTCATGCCTTATAAGATAGGTGTGAGAGAATTCATATCATCAACATTTACACCATAGTTCTGCTTTTACTACCCATCTGGAGCAAGAACAAAGATAATAACATCAAATGAAAGAATAGATTACTGGAAGTTGGTAACTGAGTGGCCTGATGTAGCACTGTCCAACTTTAAGGCCAGTTAAGGTTTACATCTAGTAAGGAGAAAACAATTTGTCTATGTTAAGTTGGTAACTAAGTGGCCTGATGTGGCCCAACGATTTGGACAGGGTTATGATATTTTTAATTTGGTGTCTGCAATTTTCAGTACTTAGGTTGTAGTTTAAATCATCTAGTATGTCGTTATTTATCAATTGAATGAATAAGAACTAGAAACATGCTAGGTCATTGATAAAACTTAAGAGAACGTAACAACATGTGATCCAAATTCATATGTCCGACACCTCAGTTACCCCTATCTCCTAATAACAGGAAGCTGAGTGCATCATAGTACCCATGAAGCATTCCACAAGCACTTGGGGTGCAAAATAGCAAACTGGTGATTTTCTTCCATGACAAATTTTAACAATGGACTCAGTCTCAAATAGTCAAATTGTAAATCATTCGTCTAACTAGAGTCCCCATTCGGGTTACTAGTCCGAGCAAATAGATCACCAAATACAAAGACATTAGTCCTTCACTCCCTCAACTATTAATGATTGTTCTTGTTCTTTGTTTATTGTGAAAACTTCACCTTGAAGAATTTTGGTTACTAATTCCTTCAACTGATTCTTTTGACTGTATTATGTAACCCTTCAATTGTGGCCTCCCCCTTTCTTTTCTTCTCCTGTATTTTTAGTATCTTCACCAATTTCCTGGTTCCCTTCCAAGCTTTTCCTGCTTTTCTTTCTTCTTCCTCCATTAAATATTTTTGTGTTTTTCAACTTTGGCAACTTTGGCCCTCTCTCCTCCTCAACATTCAGATATGGCTAATTCCGGTGCTTCTCGCCAGAATTAACCTCGTCCTTTCCTTTTTTTGTCTCTCTATTAGTTTCTTTTTACTTATTTCTTGTGAGAGGAGGGATTGATGTCAAATTCTAGGTGTTTGAAGGTGGAATCTAAGACCTTCGTTTTTCCGAAGGAGGGAGGAAATTATATTCACATTTCTGAGAGGAGCAGATGGGTGGTTAAGTTTGTTTATCTTAGAGTGCCAGTGTTGTCATGGGTGGCAAAGGTGTTGGAGGAACGTTTGGCACACCCTTGGCATGATGGGTTTTTCAGAAAGTTGAGGGAGGGCAATAGAGTTGTGATTATTCAGCGTCCTGCTAATTCAAAGGGTTGTTTTTTGTCATTGGATGATTATGGGAACAAAGGGGGCTCTTTGATTATTCTCGAAGGATTACACGGTAGAGGTGGGGAAGAATTTGCATTTTCCATGCGTTCGATGATTGATTCTGAAGTCCCTATTCTGGAAGAGGAAAACAAAGTCCAATATGTTCAGGCTATTGATGTTCAGGAGCGGCATGGGAAGCGACCAAGCAGCATGTCGTCAGTGGGAAGGGTCTTCCTCCCAAACGATGCATCATTTGCGTCGGTCTTGTAGAAACCGGCATGTCCTCCAGCAGGTAATAGCTTTAATGGTACAAAGGGTGATGGTCAGAGGAAGGGGAAGGTGATAGGTGGTGAAGTTCAAAATGAACGGCAGTTCTCTTCACATGCTGACAAATGGCATCATAAGGAGGCTTGTGGGGTTGGCAGTTCGCATTCTGTGTGTATCCTATTAGTGGATGAAGCCGAAGGGATGTTGTGGGCCGAAGGTCAATGTTCATCCCGGTGCCTCTTCCTCAAACACAAAAGCATATTTGACTCGGACGTCACCGGCAATTGCTCAAGAGACCCCTCCATTGTCACAGAACTTGTCGCCGACATCCGATGACTCTCTTCCTATGACAATGCCGAAGGTCAACACTCATCCTGGTGCCTCTTCCTCAGGCACGAATGTGTTTTTGACTCAGACATTTAGGGGACCACTCCATCATCACAGACTTTGTCGCCGGTCGCCACTCTTGCTTTGTCAGAGCCGATGGTTAAAGCTCATTCTAGTGCCTCTTCCTCAAGCACGAACATGAATAGGTCTCAATCATTATCGGTTGTTGCTTAGGGAACCTCTCCGTCATCACAGAACATGTTGCTAGTTGACGACCCCCTACTCCTTTGCAAGCGTCAATCTTTGCTTTGCATGGCCTCCCTTCTCACCCCGATTGTAACCAGTTGCACACCTCTACTTCTGGTGTAGTCATGAATGACGAATCTTAGAGGGTGTCTCCTTAGATTATTAATGAGGATGATTTTCCAAAGTTTTGTGCACAAATGAGGACGCGGATTTGGTTTCGGATGTTCAGTCTAATGATGAGCATGATTTTCATTTAGCATGCAAGGAGACTGGGGTGGGTATTTCTATTAATGGAGTGGAAGATATAGGGGATGTGGCTAGTCCCATTTGCTCTAGGGGTGTCAAATCGTGTTAACGGGTTGTGTTCTTGTCGTGTCAAAGCATATATATTATACTATATAACTCAACTCTAACCCGACCCGTTAAGATTATCGCGTCAAAATCTCAAACCCTAACATGACCCGTTAACATAACGGGTCGTGTCGTGTCAACCCGTTTTGACCCATTAGTGAATATTACGAAATAGATTAACACGACACAATACAACCCGTTTCAAACTATTTATGTAAATGTGTTAAATAGGCCCGAAATTAACCAGTTTGACCTAATTAAATTTAGTATAATTTTATATAAATTTTAAAATCACTATATTTATAAAAATTATAAAATTAAATACAAGTCTAAAATTACAATTCAAACAATACAAATATTGAAATTGAATTTCTAACAATTTTACTTTTAAGTATCAAAGTATAATTGTAACTTTAACTTTCTTAACGTGTCATAACGGGTTAACCCGTTATCAACCCGTTAAGCAATCGTGTCTTAAGAGGTCAACCCGTTTTTACCCAAACCCATTAAGACTAAACCCTAACCCGCTATTATCGTGTCGTATTCATGTTAGGTTAACAGGTTGTGTAACATATTGCCACCCCTAATTTGCTCTCTGCCTCCGGCTCACTCTTGGGCTAGTTTACATTCCAATTGGGATTTACAAAAGGTGGATGAAAACCGTGACTATGTAGGGATTTCTTGTGAGGGCTTTGATGAACAATTCAAAGCTCCTCATAGCTATTGATGCGGGACAGCTTCTTTTGACTAGATCCTTTTCAAAAAAAGAGAGTTTAAGAGATTGTCACGCTCTATCAATTACGATGCAAGGAATGGTAGTGCAAGCAGAGAGGTAGGCTTAAAGATAGGGCAATCAGCAGTGGTTTATGAAGCCGAAGATCCTCTCTTGGAATGTACGGGGGTTGAACAATCCGTCCAAGCGTCTTCATGTAAGAAATCTGATTCGGGAATAGAAAGTAGACATCATTTGTTTGCAGGAAACCAAATTGAAGTTCATTGATAGAAACATTATCAAAAGTTTGTGGGGTTGTTCATATGTTGGATGGGTCTCGCTTGCTTCTCAGGTGGCTTCAGGGAGTATTATTTTGATGTGGGACAAGAGTTGTAACTTTGGTGGATGAGTATATTGGAGAATTTCTTGTGGCTTGTTCTTTCTTGAATGTAAATGATGGTTACGGGTGGGCTTATGAGCCCAATGTTGACAGGGATAGGAGATTCCTTTGGGATGAGATTGTTGGTTTGTGTAGTTGGTGGAAGGGCCCGTGGCGTATTGGAGGGGATTTTAACATCACTCGGTTTCTAAGTGAAAGGTCAGGGATTCCAGCATTGGTTCGGCCATGGTTGATTTTTCTAATTTATTCTTTGATCTAGGCTTGGTTGATTTACCTTTGGCATGGGGTGATTTCACTTGGTCAAACGAGAAGGCATGGTCTAGGTTGGATAGATTCCTTGTTTTTCCCTCTTGGGAGGCACATTTTCCTGAATTATGACAAAAACGCCTACCTAGATTATGCTCTGATCATTTTCCATCCTTCTTGATTGTGGGGGTATTTATAAGGGGCGGATATATTTCAAATACGAGAACATGTGGCTCAAATTTGATGGTTTTGTAGATAAGGTGAGAGCGTGGTGGTCTTCTTATCAATTGTCGGGTACACCCAGCTTTGTCTTAGCTGGAAAACTCAAAGCTTTGAAGAATGACTTAAAGAAATGAAATGAGGAGGTGCTTGGGAACATTGGGGATCAGAGAAAGTCTCTTTTCGAGGAGTTACATAGATTTGATGAAAATGAGGTTGTAGGGATTCTCTAAATTGATGAGAAGGAAAGGAAAATAAGTGCACAAATTACTCTTATGGAGGAGATTTCATGACGACGAAAGTCTAGGGCTCTTTGGTTGAAGGAAGGAGACAAGTGCACAAATTCTTTCATAGAGTTGCTAATTCTCATAGAAGAAATAATGCAACTGAGGTGCTCCACTCGGATGGTAGTGTTCTTACGGATCATTCAACTATTAAGGATCACATTGTCCTTTTTTATGAAAAGCTTCTTACGGAGCAGTTTACTTGGATACCCAAAGTTGATGGGCTTGTGTTTGATTCAATTGACCAACCTAGTGCGAGAGAATATTTGAAGAAGAGGAGGTGCTTAATGTGATAAGAGGTATAAACAAAGATAAAGCACCGGGACCCGACAGTTGTTCCATGGCATTTTTTCAGGAATGTTGGGACATTGCCAAGGAGGATATCATGAAGGCTTTTCTTGAATTGCAATCTTTTATGAAATTTTGAGAAAAGCCTTAACACTATGTTCAATGAGCTTATCCCTAAAAAAATTGGGTCTGTAGAGGTGGAGGACTTTCAACCCATCAGTCTTGTTAGTGGTGTGTACAAGATTATCTCGAAGGTGCTCGCTAACCATTTAAGTTTGGTTATGGGGAAGATCATCACAAAATCTCAAAATGCCTTTGTCAAGGGTAGATAGATCCTTGACTCTGCTCTCATTGCTAATGAATGCTTGGTAGGCATTCAATAGCTACCAATTGGGATCCTTTTCAAATTGGACATGGAGAAGGCTTTTTTGACTATGTCAATTGGGATTTTTTTATATATATCCCTGGTAGGCTAGGTTTTGGTGAAAAATGGTGCAAGTGGATGAAGTATTGCATCTCTTCAGCTAGATTTTCAGTTTTGGTTAATGGCACTCCAACTGGTTTTTTTAACAGCTCATGGGGATTGAGACAAGGGGATCCTTTGTCCCCCTTTCTCTTTCTTTTAGTTATGGATGTGTTAAGTAGAATGTTGAAGGCAGTGGTGGATAGGGGTTTTATCTCGGGCTTTTCTCGGTGGGATGGGGTTTTAGAGAAAATTTAAAGTAGGTTGGCTGGCTGGAAAAAGATCTACTTGTCCAAAGGTGGTAGAATCACCTTAATCAAGATACTTGATCAAATATCCTAACGTATTTCCTATCTTTATTCCCTTTGCCTACAAGAGTAGCTAATAGAATAGAAAGGATATTCCATGACTTCTTGTGGGGTGGATTGGAGGATGAGAAGAAATTCCATTTGCTCAAGTGGGATAAGATTTGCTCTCCTTTATATTTGGGAGGTTTGGGGATTAGAAAACTGAAAACTTTCAAAAAGGCACTTTTAGGGAAATGGTTTTGGAGGAATCATCAAGAAGGGGATGATGCTCTTTGGAGGATTGTTATTGATGCAAAATATGGGAGTATTTGGGGAGATTGGTGCTCAAATGAGGTTAGAAGAGCATATGGAGTGGAAGCATGGAAATTCATTCGCAATGGATGGGGGGGAGTTCTTCAAAAATTTCAGATTTGAAGTGGGTAGGGGTAATCGGATAAGTTTTTGGCATGATTTATGGTGTGGAGACGTGGCCTAGAAAATTGCTTTCCCTTTCCTCTTTAGAATTGCTTCGGATAAAGGCACTACTGTATTGCATGAGCAACACTGCTGGTCTTATTCAGTGGTCAGTAAGTTTTATTAGAGATGCTCAAGATTGGGAGGTGCGGGCTATCATGATTTTTACAGCTTGCTCTATGCCTTAAATTTAAAATCTAGAGAGGAGGATAGACTAATCTGGAATCAGCTTGGTAATAAGAAATTTTTGGTTAGATCTTTGTACAAAGTCTTGGTGCCACATTCTTCTAGTGATTTTTTCACTTGGAAAAATATTTGGAGATGCAAAGTGGCTCTCAAGGTCCAATTCTTTGGGTGGGTTGGCTGCTCATGGGAAAGTACTTACTATTGATAAGCTGAGAAAGCATGGAACCATTGTAATGGATTGGTGCTTTATGTGCAAAAGGTGTAGAGAATCGGTGGATCACCTTCTTCTTTATTGTGATGTGTCGAGGGCTTTGTGGGATGAGGTCTTTGTCAAGTCTGGCATTTCTTGGGTGATGCCTAAGAGTGTAGGGAATCTTTTGGCCTGTTGGAGAGGGATTCAAGGAAATCGTCAAATAGCGGCTGTTTGGAAGATGATTTCTCTGTTTTATGTGGTGTATTTGGAATGAGAGGATGGATGCTATTTTGATAATAGAGAACACTCAGTGGATGGGATTGGGACTTTTTTTTTTCATACTTTGTTGCTTTGGGCTTCAGTTATTGTAATGGATGGATTTAGTTCCAATGACTTTCATGCTGTTTTTCAGCTTTAGTTTGTAATTAGGTGTTTTCTCTTGAAAACTTCCTGTGTACTTGGTCTATGCCTAATTATACGTTGGTTTTTAATAAATTTCGTCCTTCAAAAGAAATTTATTTTTGTTTTCATTGTCTTCTTTCCTATCTTTGATGGGCATTGCTATGTGCTTTTCTTCTTCAAATTTTTCACAGAGTTCATTTGGAATATTGTGTAACTGATGCTGAAATGCCCCATTATTTTCCCATTCCACGGTCTTCTTGATTTATGCAAATGGGATATTAAGTGAGGTTTGCAAGAATGAGAGGAAGATTGTGATAAGACCTGAGATTCTGGAAGACTTCCAAGAATGGAGAATGAAGAGAGGAGAAAGAAGAAATAGTTTTACTATCAGTTGCAAATGGGATGGCTATTTTGTCAGTTGCACATTGCATTAAACCAAAACTGTCTCCTACACTTGAACTCAAATCACTTCCCAGGAGAAGCACCAATTAGAGGCTTTTTCTATAACGTACATGATGGGCCCCAAGGTAGACCGAACGTCAGAGATCCTTTGTAAGTTCAGATGGGGCAATCAAGAGATTGAAAGCTAAGAAAAGCAAGGAAGCAATGCAAGAATTAGTGCAATCCACTTGGGAAGAGTTTAGCAAGAGCCCAACATTCAAGATGGACTTGAAAGGAGATCTAATTCTCATCCACATGATACAAGTAATGGAAGAGTGCAACATAAATTATAGCATATTATTGCGTTTATGCGATTGAATGCCTTGGACTTATTTATTTCATTAAAAAAGCTTATTTTATTAGTTTACAATATTTGAGTTTATTATGAGAATGACTTAAGGGCATTTTGGAAAAGTAATTATTTTGTTGAACTAGGGTTTCAAGAGGGTTACTGTAGCCGAGTTACTATAGCGGGATACTGTAGCCGTGGCAGTATTCACTCAGTGGCATTTTCGGAAGATGGGGGCTTTATCTTACCTAGGATTTTGTGAGATTTTAGTTTAAATACTCTTTATTGCATCAATTTGAAGTTTATGAAAGTTTATGAAAATTAATGAATTTTATTCATTGTGAGTTGAGTTTATTTCCTCTTGTTCTTGATTGAACGTTTGAACTTATTAAAAGTAAATCACAACATTTGTGGCGTTCCTCCTTTGTAATCTAGGTTCTTGAGACAAGTTTTTGAAACGAGTTCCTCAACGAGTCTAGATTTTCCATTCATGGACTTGATTTTGGCTTTCTTGGATGATTTTTCATTTTGATTGTGGGTTCAAGGGATTCCATCCCATAAAGCCTTGACTACTTCGAATTGAAGAGGTAGGTCATTTGTTGATTCACTATTGTGTTTGCACATGGAACACCAATTTGTTAAATAGAGGCCACGCTTTCCCAGCTTGTCAATAGTCAGTATTTTCCTATGGGCTGCCAACCAGCCAAAAAATGCAGCCTTAAGGGGGACATTACTTCTCCTAATGCTCTTCCAAGGGAAGGCATTGAAGGGTTGAGTCGTTAATGCCTTGTAATATGAACGGATTGAAAATTTCTTGTTCCCTGAAGGTGTCCAAAGTAATCTATCATCCCCTTCTACCTGTTTATTTAGTGCATATAGCATGCTATAAAAGTCAGCAATGTCTCTCACCTCCCAATCCTATACAGCTCTAGTGAATCTCACGGACCATCGCAAGGAATCAGTGGAGATACTCATATTATCAGCCACAAAAGCATCCTTATCTGACGCAATCCTAAAAAGAGAGGGGAAAACCATTTTCAAAGCAACATCACCACACCAAATGTCGTGCCAAAATCTAATTCATGTGCCCCTTCCAACCTCAAATCTGAAATTACCAAGTAAATCGTCCCATCCATTCCGAATGATTTTCCATACTCCCACGCCATAAGCCGCTCTTACTTCATTAGAGCACCAACCTCCCCACAAGCTCCCATACTTAACATTTATGATGTTCCTCCAAAGAACATCCCCTTTTTGATGATATCGTCATAACCATTTTCCAAGAAGGGTCTTGTTGAAAGATCTCAATTTTCTTACCCCCAATCCTCCACAAGACAAGGGTGTGCAAACTTTATCCCATTTAATCAAATGGAATTTTCTCTCATCCTCTAACCCTCCCCACAAGAAGTCTCGAAAAATCTTCTTCAGTCTATTCGCCACCCCTGCATGCAAAGGAAATAGAGATAAGAAGTACGTTAGGAGATTAAATAACGTACTCTTGATAAGTGTGATTCTCCCCCCTTTAGACAAATAAATTCTCTTCCAACCCGCTAGTTTGATTTCAATTTTCTCGACAATCTCATCCCACATAGCCTTGGATTTATGAGGAGCCCCCAAAGGGAGTCCAGGGTACTTCATAGGCAAGGATAAAACCTTGCAGCCCAAGATAGCAGCCACTTCGCTTAAAATGGTAACCGAACCAATTGGAACTATTTCAGATTTTGATAAATTCATTTTAAGACCAAAGACAGCTTCGAAACAGATTAGAAGAGCTCTCATTTAGCAAATCTGATCAAGGTCTGGGTCGCAAAAAGATTAGCGTATCATCAAAAAAAAGGAGGTGAGATATTGTCGAGCTATCGTGCGACCAAGAAACTTGAGATAAAGCCCGTCCACCACCCCCTCCATCATTCTACTCAGCACATCCATCACTAAAATAAATAAAAGTGTAAATGGTCCCCTTGTCTCAAGCCCCGTGAACTGTTGAAAAAGCTTTCAGGAGTGCCATTGACCAGGATTGAGAATTTGACAGTTGAAATACAATGTTTTATCCACTGACACCATCTTTCCCCAAAACCATACCTACCAAGTATATACAACAAGAAATCTCAGTTCAAATGATCAAAAGCCTTCTCCATATCCAATTTACATAATATACCTGGGATGTCGACTCGGATCCTATTCTGCCAGCATTCGTTCGCAATGACAGCCGAGTCGAGAATTTGCCTTCCTTTAACAAAGGCATTTTGTAACTTCAAGATGATCTTCCCCATAACTTCGCTTAGGAAGGACTTTTGAGATGATCTTGTAAACCGCACTCACCAAACTTATGGGACATAAGTCCTGCACCTTTACCAACCTAGCCCTTTTCAAAATAAGAGCGATGAAAGAGACATTAATGCTTTTCTCAAATTTCATTAAGGAGTGAAATTCAAGAAAAAACTCCATGAGATCCTCCTTTACAATGTCCCAACAAGCCTGAAAGAAGGCCATCGTGAAGCCATCTGGACCTAGTGCTTTGTCTTTGTCCAACCCTTTTAGCATGCTAAGCATCTCATAATAGTGGACAATGTGATCCTTAATAGCGACTCTGTCCAACATAAGCCTTCCCTCCGAGTGAAGAACCTCTATGGCGTCGTTTCTTCGATGGTAGTTAGCTACTTTGTGGAAAAACTTTGTACTTTTGTCCAAAATATAAAAGTTTATATTTTATAACTAAGGCATCTGAAATATAGAACTATTTATTAGCAATTTATATCATCCAATATCACAAGTCCTTCCAAACATTTGGCAAGTAAAGACAAAAGAAGCATATTTTAAAGGTTCAGTGCTTGTGATTGCCCCAAACAGATAGGACCAGATTACATTTAATGAGGCCCCCAAATACTTAATGCATGGAAATCATGGAACATTTATATCTTAAATAGCACACAGATAAAAAGACGTGATGTATGTGTAAAATTTACTAACATTTTCTCATAAGTGCATTAAGATTAAGAAAAATCACAAGGACTAGCAAAAAGTATGAATCGGTACCTTCTTGGGCAAAAGTCAGTCCCAAACGAGCTCTCTCTCCATTCATCCACCCACCATGCTGATGTTCTGTTTTAAATTCCCCCGAGGGCATCCTCCATTGTTCATCGGCAACAAGTTGCCTCTGGCCATCTGGAAGGGATGGTAAAGAATTTGGATGGTGATATGGATGCTGAGCATGTTGCTGAATTGTCTGTTTTGCATAAGAGAAATGACTGGATGGGTTGTGAGGTGGAGCAGGGTTTAAAGGTCTTTGCGTAAAAGAGGTTTCACCTTGTTGAAATTGTTGATTGGGTTGAGAAATTTGTGGGTTTAAATACATCTCATTGTGTCCATATTCTAATTGCCTTGAAGAATTAAACCCAGATGGCTCACGAGAATTGGATACTCCTGTTGAAGCAAAACACAATGACTGCTGTTGAAACATTTCACTTTTCTGCACATTATCAATATGACCCCCATGACTAGCCATTTGAACCAGTTGGTTGCCCTGTAAACAGTAGAAAGAAATTGATGCGATAGATAAACCAATATAACCAAGATAAAGTAACGAAAACAACAGTCAAGAGTCTTACACTAGCAGGACTACAATATTCATGCGGTAAAGGTGGTTGATATGGCAACTGTGGTGAAGACTGTACTGACGAGTGATGTGGTAAAAATGGTTGGGAGACTAATGAAGGCTGACTTGGTAAAGCTTGAGCAACCAACAAAGGTGGAGCACCAGAATGGGATAAAGGAGGAGGTGGTAGCTGTGATAGGGGAGGTGGTAGAGGTGGTGGGTGTGAAAGGGGAGGCGGTGGAGGTGGTGGCTGTGATACAGGAGGTGGTGGAGGTGGCGGCGATGGAGATGATGGGGGTGGTGGTGGCGGTGGTGAAGAAGGCAAAGGTGGTGGTGGCGGTGGAGGATCTAGAGGCAAAGGTGGAGAACCTTCAGGCAGCAGAGGCAACTTGGTAGAATTTTTGGGAGTAAATTCAGAGGTCTTATCCAAGCTCTGTTGTTGTGAATCAGTTTCAAAAGAACGATTTGTTAATGAGGGCCTTTCATCCTTCAGGTGTCCAGAAACATCTTCCATTTCGAGCTCAACATCCACATCCTCCAAGATGCAATGGCGCCTGTCATTTGGAGGTACTATATGAGTTTCTGACTCTTCACATGCATGGGTTGTATCCACTGCTGGTGCATCACCAGCTTCCCTGAATGAACTGCCTGGAAAATCTTCTTCCTCATCTTCAAATACATGGGAAGATAAAAAACCGGGCAGCTGAAATGTAGCATTACTGATACAGCAACCAATCGAAAACAAAATGTATCAGAAAGTCCAAGGCCAAGACAAACGCACATGTGGGCAGGTTTAAACTACAAAGATAATGTATTCAAGATAGCACAAATATGTGGATGGATCATACAACAATTTACCACAAATTACACTAGAAACTCCTTGATGAAAAACCAAATACAGGTTTGAATCACTAACTTCAAGTCCTACAGAAAATGATAACTGATACTATCATGAAAGCCAATAAATCTTTCATGTATTTGTCTGCATTATATTACTCATACTAGACTGTACTAAGGCTTGATCACTTTGTCCGCAACACTGCCATGGAATGTTATTAATTTAAATGAAACTTTACAGTAATCTTGATCTGTTTCATAATTGATCTGTTTACCAATTATTTTCTGGTCAGAAATTTATTAAAATCAATAGCATCTTTACTTTGGGGTCGGGGTGAAGAAAGATATATATATTTTTTTATAAGTAGACATATATATATAAAGAGAGAGAGAGAGAGAGAATTTCAAAATAAAAATATTAATTTTTCAAAGCCAAAATAGTCATATCATTATTCTTCTTTAATGGATTTAGCATGTCAAATAGTTTCAGAAGTGTTCTCCATGTCCATGGGGTATCCAACATAGTCTTGAAGTACTAACTGACTAAATCATGTCAAACGATATCCAATCTTTATTCTCCAAGGATCAATGATCATATGAATGACAAAAAATAAGTAGAAGAATGAGAGCTTAAAATAAATTGCGAAAAAAAAGAAATATACTGCAGACCTCCCATATTCATCAACAAGCATGCCTTCCATTTCTCTTAATGGATCATCTACAGCTCGTTCTGCTCGTGAAGGACGTCTCAGCGAAAGACCACCGACTGCATCATCATTTGAAACGCCAATGTCATCCATGTAAGGCCGAAGAATAGATTCAGGTAAGATTTTCCTCTCAAGCCACAACCGCAAAACCTGGCAGAAAAGATAGCTTCCTAATACTAGAAAACAACATGAATGATCTCAAACACGCAGATCAAGGTAAATTTACCTTAAGACACTGACGACGATTTTCACGAGCACTGGCTCCAGGTGGAGCAGCAGAGCCAAGAAGACGTGGCAATGCTGCTTGAACCACAGGAATGTATGAAGCTCCAGCAACGCCTACATATTATTTACCATCCTAATTAAACAACATTGTTTCAAAACAATGATACAAGCACCAATAATTGAGAAAGAAAGAAAGATTGAGATATCACTTAAAAAGAGGACCTTTCTAAAGACTATATACCTTTCTGACTATGCGAGCATTGGGTAATGGAATCTACAAGAAAAAACAGATCAACTTTACGATGAAAACTAGCCTCAGTTTCCAGCTTTCGTATGAGAAGTTCCACTACCTGCATACGGTATTGAATTCAAATTCATTAAGTCTATTCCAAAGGAATAGCACCTCTTCCAGTAAATCTTATTGCCTATCCTTCTCTGACAAATAACCCACTGATCTACATTGGAACCAAGAAAAAAGACCTTTAAGGACTCTCAAAACTTAATACATTTTGATATGTAAAATCGAGACCTATACATTCTGAACATAAACGGTTCCTTATTTTCAGTTGCTCCATCATACTGTTCGTTGATTAAAACGAATACAAGTACAGCGGGCATAAGGTGATATAAACAGCTGACCACAACAATTAACCATCAGATGCAATAACAATATTCCTAATGTTATATATTCATACCCACTTATAAATTAGTTTTTCATAGGTGTCATATGATCAAAGAAGTTAAAGAAAACTCACAAAACATCTTACTTAAAAATAACCCTAGGCTCTGTCAATACGCTACAACCTCTACGAGATGGTACCTTCAACAAAACTCTCAACAATCTCCCAATATTTGCCCATCATATTTTGCATAGATAGTAGGATAGAATATGGGACTCTGATTACCCCTTACATTATCAAAACTTAAAATTTATCCAAATACAATCAAAGATTAAATGGGAACAAGGAGAGCAAGCAATGCAGACGGTAAAATCTTAACTTTTTTTTATCGAATAAACAAAATTTTATTGAGCATAAAATAGACAAAGGCCCGAATATACAGGACATATACAAGAGAATCGTCTATGCATGCTAGTTTAGCGATATAAGAAAGTCATGAAAAGACAAGCCATTAAAATTAATTGACACTGACCAATGGAGTAAAGTATTGAAAAATAAACTTCTAAGCTCATCCATTGACTGATCTTGATCTCTTGCATTTCTCTCCCTTCAAATACACCACCATAGATGTGACTTTGGCTCTATATGCTTGAGAGATGTGGCTTTGGCTCAAAATGGTGTTCTTGGATCAAACAGTATATCTCTATTGTTTGTTTTTCTGTCTTCATTAATGGCACACCTTGAGGCTTGAGACAAGGCCACCCTCTATCTAAGACACTTTTGTTTTCGTAATGGATGCTTTTAGCAAGACGATTTCAGGGGTCGTGGAGGGCAGGTTCTTATCTAGATTCTTAGTAGGGGAGGCAAAGAGTGGCTCACTTCACATATCTCACCTATTATTTGCTGAAGATACCCTAATCTTTTGTGGCGCCAGCCATGATCAAATTTGAGCTGTGAGGGCACCCCTTTTATGCTTTAAAGCTGTTTCAGGGTTAAAGGTGAACTTGGCTAAATCAGAAGTAGTCTCAGTGGAGAATGTTCCAATGTGGAAAGCATGGCTCACATCTTAGAAAGCAAGATATCCCAGCTGCCGATGAAATATCTAGGTCTTCCTTTGAGTGCCCCATTCGAATCGAAATCTATTTGGAATGATGTACTAGAAAAAATAGAGAGGAAACTGGCTTGTTAGAAGAAAATGTACCTATTCAGAGATGGCAAGGTCACTTTAATCAGAAGTACCCTATCCAACTTGCCAACCTACTTTCTATCACTATTTCCACTTCCCACCAAGGTGGCAAAGTGGCTCGCAAGGAGAAACTTCAATAGGATTTCTTGGTTTTTTTTTTTTTTTTTTTTGGGGGGGGGGATGGGGAACGAACAAACAATGTGTTTAACTTCCATTTGGTAAAATGGGATACGGTGTGCTCCCCTATCCCAAAAGGAGGATTGGGTATTCGAAACTTGCAATCTTTTAACAAAGCTTTGCTTGGCAAATGGCTATCGAGATATTACAATGAACGGGGAGCATTATGGAGAGCTGTCATAGAATCGAAGTTTGGTGAACCATGAGGAGGACGGTGTTTGAATGAGGTAAGTGGGCCATATGGGGAGGGACTATGGAAACACATAAGAAGAGGTTGGGACACATATTCAAGAAATATCCGTTTTGAGGTGGGTGATGCATCCAAAATCAAATTTTGGCATGATGTATGGTGTGGCGATAGGACACTCAAGGAAACTGTAACAGCATTCCAAAGCATATACAGCTTGTGAAAACCAAACATGAACTGTTTTCCCTCATTTTTAGGGTTTAGAAGATTGAATTTTTTTTATCAGTAATTAAGGAGAATTTTATTGAGGTTTAGAAGATTGAAAATTAAGGGCCACATTTGGTTTGCTTGATTTTGAAAAAATTTAGAGAATATTTGAGAAATTTTATAGATTTTTTTTTTTTTTTTTTTAATATCCGTGGGTGTCCGTCCAGGCCAGCTTGCAGGCACCTCAACTAATCCCACGGAACCCTGAAGTTAACGGCTAAGTAAACCTCCAGTGGCCCTAAGGGACTCGAACTGGTGACAACTGGGGAACAAACCCAAGGCCTGACCAACTAAGCTACCCCTCAGGGTTAGTTTATAGATGTATTTTTTATTGAGGTTTTGTGAAAGGAAATAGAAGATTTCAATAAATTTCTCTAAAAAGAATGTTTTGTATTGGGGTTTGTGAAAGTGGATGGTAGTGTTGAAAAGTCATTCAAAAAAAAATTTTTAATTGTAGTTTTTTTTTTTTTTTTTTTTGGTAAAAGTTGTTTGGAATTTTGTGTTTGGGTAGTGATTGGATAAAACGGTGAAAAGTTAATTGGAGATGTTTGGTTTGAATTTTGGAAATTAAGAGAAATTTTGAAACAAAAATGGGGAAACCAAACATGGCCAATACCTCTACAAAGCCCATACAATTGCTTACTGCTTTAGACAAATGTCAAATGTCAAAAAACCTTGAAATATCTGAAACATTGGGTGCATCAACCCGTTGAAGAAACATACAAGTCTATGAAGTTGCAGATAAAACAATTTAGCTAAAAAAATAAAAACTTGTGGACAAAAACCACAACCAAAGATTCCTCAAATATGCATCAATCAAAAGAAGTAGATAGAAGATAGAAACTACAAGAGTTGAGAGACCAATTAAGATGCATTATACGTTACTTGTTTGAACTAAGGAAGTCAGAATTACCTAATACTAGTTTAGTGACACATCCCAGACAATCATAGAGTAAACATTAAACAAGTGACACGTAAAGACAACTCGAACTCTGAACTAGAAAAAGAATTACCACCTTAACAACAAATCATAGTGACACTAGCTGCTCGGACCCATATCTCATCAAGAGAATGTGAAAATGATGATGTTGCCTATAATAGTGCAATCAATGCACAAGTATAAGGATTTTCTATTTATTAACAATCCAGATCAATTAAAATCTTTTGGTGGGAACCAATTAAAAAAAAAGTAAGGACTAAGCACATTATATAACCTACCTCAGTAGCAATTCCATACTTTGCACAATCAATAGCAAGGCGAGTTGCACGTCCAATACTTTCTTTAGTCCTTGACAAAGTCTCTATCATCCCTTCAAAAGCATCACGAGCCACAGCTGCATCAGTACCACAACTCAGAGAGCCTCCAGCAGTTGTGGGGCCTGAACTAACTCTTCTCTCCTCAATGTCTTCAATATCAAGTTGATTTTGCGATGCAGATTGGCGACCATGATTTGATGGAGAAGCCAAAATTGTGCGACTATGTAATCCTTGCAAATCCGCCTGCAGCATATTGCTAGTAGCAGTCATAAGAGAGTGCACTGCAGGTGGACTGGGGCTCTTTTCCTGGACATCAGAGGAAGATACAAAAGAACTAAAGATTCCAAGTGAGAAATTATGAGAGTGAGCCTCTCTTCTTTTTGCCTGTGCTGCAGCGATAAGATGCTTCATGGACGTAACAGATTCTGGAGTCTTAGAATCAACCAGGGAACTATTTTTATCTTCCCTACCAGATTCCACTCTGAAAAATAAAAAGAAAGAGGAAAAAAATGAATAAGGTAGACGAGAAAAACAAGTAAAATAAACAAGATGGATAAATAGTCACAAGGGAGAACACCTTTCCCCGGGCAAAGAATTATACTCCACTAATTTCCCAGTCAAAACGGTGGATTCACCAACCCTTGAGATTGATTTAGGAGTGTTTTTAGATCTTTCTCCTGGAGAAGGCCTGGTTCTTTGAATTGTTTCTTGATTCTGAGTAGAATTCATGCTGTTAGAAACAACACCCAAACCCTTAGCAGACCCAGCATGAATCTTCTTCTGAGAACCAGTACCAGAAACTTTAATCGATGCTTTGGCCTCTTTATGCTCTTCTGCCAGTGGTTTGGTAGTAGGACCAGACTGGGGAGACTTTTTTGGGGAAATCAACACTAATTTTGCCACCTTCAACAATGACTGCTCCTTGGATGACAGCTGCTCAGATCTATGAGAAACATGAGCAACAAGTTCCTTTTCATCTCTCTTCCCATCACTTTGACATATGCCTGGTGACAGAGACTCAGTATGTAATTCAGAGGAAGACTCCTTTGAGTGGCCATCCTCAAATGCAACAGAAACTCCAACCTGCTGAGCGATATTGGAAGAATCATTACGTGCATCACTGCTCTTGGTAGCATCTGTAACATTCGAAGTAATATTTCTTGCTGATCCATCATGAACAGGAGTTTTTGGCTTATCGTCGTTGTCGTCATCAAAAAGGCAAACTGCTCTCCGTTTTTTGTTCTGTCGGTTTCCTGGAACCTTAACATCACTGGAAGATGACAGCTCATTTTTCAATGAAGTAGATTTTCTTTCTGTTTTATCATCAATGGGAGCAGTATCGGAGTCGGGCATAACCTCCATTGCTTGACGTCGACGCTTTGTCACAGGGAGAGCAGCCTCATCACTGGAAGCATTCGGTCCAAAAATACTACCTTGGGCTCTTGATGGCAAATTACCTTCAGGTTTCACAGATGATGTTGAGCTTTTAAACTCTGACTTTTTCAATGCCTTCTTGTCAACCAAATCGGGGCTGGGAGAGGCACTCTTTTTTCTTCTTGTATGTGCTCCATAGGCACCAATATCACCAATATTGTCATGGTTTGACTTTTTGACAGAATGTGAACCATCATTTGCACTAAAATCAGGCTTTCCCTCTCCATTCTGGGCATTCTTTTCCCCGCCAGAAGATTTTTCCTTGGCCTCCTCATCTGGATCAATACCAGGATCCCACATATTATCAGCAACCTTGACACGTTTTTTCACTCTTAGCAAATCTTTTGATTTCTTTATAGCACTGTTACCAGAATCAGCTTTAAGAGGGCTAGAACAAAACTGGTGTATGCTGCTACTAGAGTTGATTTTGCTCTTAATTCCATCTTTCAATCGCTCAAGAGGTTCAGGGGGATCAACAGAACGACCATCATTTTCACCCTTCAATAACGTTATGGCAGATGTACTAGTTTTGTGTATTCCCATTGCACTATCACCTCTCTTCTTTGAACCGCCTATCCTCTTCAACTTGTGATCATTTGTCAATACCTTCTGTCCCTCGCCCTGTTTCTTGGTGCAGGAAACATCACCTTCTATATTTTTACCAACATTCACTTCTTTCTTAAGATATAAAGACTTATCTGGACAGGATTTCGGTAATACCTCTTCCTTTAGTTTTGCATTATCAGATACTCTATTACTGCTCTCAGGAGAAATGGCCAGAGAGGAATTATCATTTGCACAACAGGAGACGGGAGGCTTTACATCTGGACTTTCAGTTCCACCTCGTGTCTGTAAGCTGCACTCTAACTTTGAGTCAGAATCGCTAACAGCCTCATTCAATATTTCAACTTTGTATGTCATCTTACCAGTCTCAACCTTTAAGTCAACCTCTACCCGATCATCCTCCACACTGTTGACAGAGGAAGCCTCACACCCAACATCTGATCTATCAGTATCGTCTCCAAGAGCACATGATTTCTTCTTTTGCAACTCATCAAAGGCAACACAAATTTCCTTCACAGCTTGAGCAAAGCACTTGACTGTTTTACCCTGACACCGGGCAGATAATTTACTCTTAACCTCATTAGTGAATGTCTGAATATCCGCAGGTGCAACAAAACCTCTGTGAATGGAGGAAAATAACAAAGGGCAAAGTAAGAAATAAGCTAGTAGTCAACTGAACAATGAGACAATAAGCACTGTCAAGCACACATGCAAATAAAAATGGATCAGAGAAGCATCCCAAAAGATAACCTCAAATTTTGTCCAGCACCACAAAACCAATGAAACTTTAAAATAGATTTCTGACCAATTGAACATAACCTATAAATTCATCTACACCATTTTTCACAAGTACAAGAAACAGCCCTTGATGAATTTTAAACAGACACTTGATGGTTTAAAAATCGATAGATGTTAGGCAGACTAATGTTAGTCCAACACTCGGAACATGTTTTGTTCACATAACACAAACAGCTCCCCTGCCTACAGTGTCATCTCTCAGCAGCAGACATGATAATGAAGCTCCAACTCAGGAGCACAATGCTTAGCCAATCACTAAATGTATTAAAACAATACATATGTTTTTTTTATGATGAGGGCCTCTGAAAACTGTGCAAATGCATCATGTCTTTACCTGATTAAATCCCAGACCCGTGTATCATGCTCACATCACACAGATAGGGTAAATCATTGGTTTTTCACCAATGGGCCGTAACACCCAAGAAATTCTTTGCACCCAAGATTTGAACGTTAGACACATGGGAGTAAACCCCCAAGACCATGTTCCTTACCACTTGAACCAAACCCTAGAGGTTAAAAACAATCCAATATGTTTTTTTTCTTTTTGTAAGTAAAATTTTATTAATATTAATAGGTGTAGCCAAAGGTAACAGCCCGACCCGATGCAATTAGAGATTTATTAAGAATAATTTTATCGGGCCTAAATTATATTTAATACATATCAGAATAGCCCATGAGGCCAAAATTTATTATGGTAGATTATGGAATGTTATAGGGCAAAAAATTGATTTAAAGACCATTTAATATTTATGGACCAATTGGGCTTATATTTAATTGGTATTAAGCCCAAGAATTTATTTAAAGCCCAAAAGCATTTATCACACGAGCTAGTCTCATTTTAGAATTTAAGATCAGTCATTAGAAAATTTTCAATTTAAAATCATCACTGTTTGAGGTCCCCTACACACTCTCAATCACTACCAATCCTACTTTAAATATACTACTGAACTGTAAAGTTTTTTTTTTTTTTTTCAAATTTCAAACTCTCCTCTCAAATGATCACGAACACCACTTCCATCATCTTCCTTCTGTCTCCTCATTGATCACTAACTGAGTCCGGCTTGAACTCTAGGGCACCCTCTCCCAATTTATTTATATACCTATTTCCTTCCCTCTGTTAATTCCTCAAGCCGCAGCACCAAACTTACGCTCAACCCATGCACGCAACCCAGCCTTCCTCCACGTCTGATTTTCTTCTTTCATGGCCAACACCCACTCAATTGCTTAATTTCTTCCCCACAGCCCACGGCAAACCAGCAAACCACCCAACCAAGTGCACCATGAAGATCACCCATGTCCCACCATGAAAGAACCCATGTTTAAGCAGTGCCACACGTCCTCCCCGTGAACCGCAAGCCTCTAGAGGCACCACAACTCGCAGCCCAACACCAACAGCCCTCTGTCCCTCACCTCTCAAGAGTAAATCGTCGTGCCCCACTGCTTTGCACCAGCCACCATCACATGGGATCGAGAGGAAGAGCCCCAGCCCTTCCCACCGCACGAACAACATGCACTCAAGCCAAGAGCCATCTTCCACACCAATAGCCTCTCCTCCACCATGAACCACCGTGGAAACAGCCAATGAAAAGACCCTGTTTTGCTACACCCGAAACAAAGCACCCCTACACATAACCCAGTCGCCACTGCACCTCGGGAAACCATCACACGTAGCCAACTCCCAGCACATCGCCAGCTCCTTGGACAGAAAGTGCCGACCACCATGTGGTTTGCCTCCGCGTCTCAACATGCTACCACTACACCACCGTTAGCTGCACGTTCCGCGCTTCACGCTTTGTTTACACAAACACTAGCTCAAGCATCAGGTTGCACATAGAAGCCAACGTCCATGTCCAGCCCTCCACCCCCCTCGGTTCCTCCCTCACATTAGTCTCTCTCTCTCTCTCTCTCTCTCTCCATGTTATCGCTCCCTCCCCCTCCGATCTAACATAGACAAAATGGTTAGTCTAAAACTTTCTCAAATGAAACCCAAGTGACTTATATCTAAATTACAAAACTACCTGTGTCTAAGTGTTAATAGTAGGATTGATAGTTTTATGATATTTTGATAAGAAAATATAAGTTTGAAGGTGGAAACATTTTTAGGGTTTTAATCTTATGAATATTTGGAGAGGAATAATATTTACGGTTTCAAGGATGGATTTATTGAAATATAGGTTAATTAATGTGTTTAGGGTTTTAATTACAAGGTACGTGTTCAATTAGAAATTTATGCAAATTATGTGCCTATTTTATAGGTGACCGATTACGTGCTGGAAATATTGATTATCTCTATGAGGTAAGTAGCTTAATCATAAATTAGGATTAACATACGTTAGATAGTTATATATTATTATTATTATTATTAAAGCCAATTATTTGGAAGCCAATATTTATGTACCACGTATGTCATGATATCTGCTAGCACGTCATTCATCATAATTCAGATCTTGTTTCATTCAGCATATTATAGTTATATATATTATACTCCCATACATCTCACGTTACATAAGATACTTAACCTTTTTAAGATCAAGTGTATGATACAAGCTAAAGATTAATCAAATAATCATTCAGATGCATGGTACCAATTAGGGCTGTGCAAAAAACATAGTGGTCCGACCCGTCTGTGAGACCCGACCCGACCCGCACCGAAAAACACGGTTTTAACCACTACTCGGGTTCGACCCCTACAACCCGATGACCCGCTTATAAAATCAGCAGCTGAAACCCTAGCCCCCCAGAGTCTTCTCACTCTTCAGATTTCACCTTTAGCTTACGAAATGAAAAACAGAGAGCTTTGAGAGAAAACAACGTGCAACGGGTCTGGGTGATTGAAGTCGAGAATCATGTTGGTGGATGGAGAGAAAAATGTGTTTTGCGAATTGTGGTCTTCAACCGAGAATAACAAAGCGGAGGGAGAGAGTGAGGGGCGGTCGTGTACTCACCAGAGTGGCGCGTGCCTGATGGAAGGAGATCGGCCGGCAGATTCTGTGGCTACCGAGAACTCCAACGCCATGTGGTGGTTGACAATGGACAAAGGCGGAATAAAACAGAAATTAGTTGATTATTCATGGTAGAGAAAGACATGACAGAGGAAGAACCTGTGGTCGACGTCCGTCGTGGAGGAAGGAGAGCTTACCGTCGGCATCTTCTCCGGCGAGGTAAGTGTCTCAGTTGGCTGTGAGTGTGGGTTTTCTCGTTTTGTTGCGTAAGGCTCCGTTGGATGGTAATTCGGCGTGAGGGAGTAATATCGTGGAGGATGGAGGAAAGAGATGATATATACATTTATAAAGGTTTTTGACGCTCAAATATGAAACGAAATGAAATTGGGAAAGAGGATATCTGAGAGTAATTGAGACTTGGACAGTGATGGATTGGAGGAAATGAGGGTTGAAGACGAGGTATGCGTTTGGGGGGCGAGAATCTAAGATTCCGAAGAGGGGGAAAAAACACGGGTTAACCCGCTCAGTAACGTGCAAGTCAGATCGGTTCTGCCTAACTTATCCGCGGGTCGGGTCGGGTCGGGTCCAAATCCTAAATGGGTTGCTCGGGTTGCACCCCTAGTACCAATGCAGTCAGGGTGGATGTGCAAGCGTGGTCCATCATAGTATTATCATCAGATCAGATCAATGGTTCCCCTTGTGGCAAACCTTGCACACAAGGTTAAGTGTGTTGGTCAATCAGAACAGTCAAATAAGCCAGACCATTCAGATAAATCAAATAATTCAAGACAAGTCATGCACGTCATAAGCATATATATGAACGATCATTATTTTTAATTCTCTGAATAAAATATTTTATGAAAAACCTTATGTCTAGTATGTTTACGTCATGATGGATTTCTTATTGAGTTCTCGACTCATTTTAGTTTATTTTAAACCACCCCAAGTGAGAATATTTATAAAGATGAAGCTGCAGGATGGGACTTGGCTCAGGGAGGCATAAGAAAGGCTTAGATTATATATACAAATTTTCATTTATGATTTTATAGTACAAGTTAGCAAAATTTTAATAAATGCTTTTGCGTAGTCTTTTTTATATTTTCAGTATTTAAAAAAATTGATTTTATTTATTATATGGAAATCTTTTGTACCTAGCACATCATTAAAATGAATTTTAAAATCAAGGTCAGTAATAGCACTCTGGTTGCCATAGATTTTCTTAAAAAATGGCCTCGTTTTTAACCATGGGGCATCGGGGTGTCACACCAAGAACACAAAAAAAAACAATACAATATGTTAAGAATGCCAACTTGGCCCAGACACCCAGTGCCAATAAAAAGAAAAAAAAAATGCCAACTTAAACTATTACTGTTTCAAAATGATTTTAAATTAAAGCAAGCAAAACATTCTAAAATCTTCTGTCAGAAACAGTAATATCTTGTAATTCACCCATTTATCAATACTAGCAGTCTCTAAAATACCATTAAAAGAAAAATGTACAAATCATATAAGGTCTTCCATATAGGGTTTCTGCTGACAGTCAATAATGTGACTAGCAACATGGCATAAAGCATGAAAGTTAACAAGTCGGGAGGATTTTAAAAATAAAAACCCTGATCAGATCAATCTTCGAATCATAAAGTTTTACATAAAAATCAGCAGCTTCACTCACTTCCCAGTCCTGTAGATCTCTAGTAAATTTGATGGGCCCCAAGGCGGACCAAGTCTCAAGGGTCAATTATAAGAATAAGAGCCACGAAGATCAAGTGATCAATGCAAGAATTGGTGTAATCCAATTGGGATGAAGCTAGCAAGAGCCCAACACTCATGATGGGCTTGAAAGAAGGAGAATCAATTTGGATCCACTTGATCAAAGCTATGAAAGACACGACTTGGGCCTTTTGTTATTGAAGTCCATAGATTTATTTATTTAATTAAAAGGGCTTATTTTAATAGTCATAGGAATTAATCTAGAATAATTGGCCTTGGGGGATGTCCAGCCCACACGTCTTATTTCTATTGAACTAGGGTTTTTGTGAAGGCCTTGTATTTTGGCCAAGGGCTTATTTGGCAAATTATTATTCTACAAACTAGGGTTTTAGAAGTTACTGTAGCGCGGCGTACGACACTGTTCACGCTACAGTACCCGAGGCACTTTCATTAGGGTTTTTGGGGGTTGTCTATTTAAACAACTTATAGCCTCATTTGAGAGGCAGAATATATGGAATTTCTTTGAGAGTTTGAGTTATCTCCTCTTGTTCTTCTTGAACTTTTGAACTTATCAAAGGTAAATCAAAACCTTTGTGGCGTTCCTCCTTTGTAATTTGGGTTCTTGAGACGGATTCTTCAACGGGTCTAGATTTTAATATAATCTAGGTTCTTGGAACGGGTTCTCATCGGGTCTAAATTCTCCATCCATAGATCTGAGTTTGGCTTTCTTGGGGTTGTTTTTCCAGTATTGTTGTTGGGTCTCAAAGCAAATTGATTGGGGTTCACATCATTTGGTATCAGAGCAAGATTTCCAATCAGGTGTAATTCTATCTTTTATTTATTGCATTTTTATTTCCAGGGCTTCATTATTCTAAGGTTGCCAAAAAAAAAAAACAAAAAAGTGAAGATATTCGATTTTCCTAGGGCTGCCAGATTACTCTATCATTTTTGTTTCATGTTCGTCAACATTGGGTGGCTAAATTGCTTGTTTGAGAGCTGCCAAAATTTGCACCATCTATAGAGTTGGGAATTTCTGGGGTTTCTTGCATCTCTAAGTTTGTCAATTGCTTGGAGTGCCGTTTCATTGATTCTCTTCTATTTCCTTGTCAATTTTTATGTATTTGAATTCAATTGTTTGATTATCACAATTGAATATTTCTGTTTGTGGTTGAATTGTTGAGGAAAGGAAAAGAAAAGAAAATTCGAAAAAAAAAATTCCAAAAAAAGAAAAAGAAAAGAAGAGAGATGGATTTTGGGTAATTGTTTCAAATACTTTGCCATATAAAATTGAGTGCTTTGTCATTGATTGATCCTTATCTTTAAAGGGGCTGAATACGTCATTCTAGTTGGTACATTATTTCGTAATTACTCTTTCCAGTGTATAAATTCATTGAGTCTCGTGCCATTTTATTCGTTCCATGTTTTTCTCTTATTCTTGTTTCTTGGACCTAATTACTATTTGGGAGAAAACAAGGTTGTATTATCTTGATTGAGTTGAATTAGTTCTTAAAAGAACTTGAGTGGGAAAACTCTTGGTGTAAAAGGCAAGAGAGTGTGAGATCATTATCCTGAAAAAAAAAAAAAAACCAATTAAGAGTGAAACACGAGTGGAGTGCCATTATTCGAGTGTAAACACATAAGGGAGCGTGTGAGGTCTTTTTTTCCACTAACATTCTTTTTTTGTGCAGAGCATATGATGTCTCACAAAAATGACTCATCACCATAGGAGATGGTAGATAACTCATTCTTTGTGTTGCATTCCATGCAACAAAAGTTTGAAAGGTTAAATTTGAAATTGGGAGAAGTGAGGGATAGGATGGATCAACAAGGTGTAGTGATTAGAAATCTACAAAGTGGAAGAGATAGGAGATGAGCCTAGTATACATCAATATAAGAATGAGGAGTATGGTGAGTCTCTTGTTGTCAAGCGTGCTCTCAATACACAAAGTAAGATGGATGATACAGAGCTGCAGAGAGAGAACATTTTTCATACTGGATGCCACATCAACAACAAGGTATGTAGTATGATCATTGATGGGGAAAGTTGCACTAATATGGCTAGCACTACTTTAGTTGAGAAATTGAATTTACCTACCTTGAAACACCCTAAACCATACAAGTTGCAGTGGTTGAGTGATTGTGGGGAGGTTAGGGTAAATAAGCAAGTGCTTGTATCTTTTTCAATTAGAAAGTACAAAGATGTGGTGCTTTGTGATGTAGTGCCTATGCATGCTGGTCATATTTTGTTGGGGAGGCCATGGCAATGTGATAGGAGAGTGATTTATGATGGGTTCAGGAACATGTACAATTTTGAAAAGGATAGAAAAATAATCAAACTTGCTCCTTTAACTCCAACACAGGTCCATGAGGACCAACTGAAAGTAAAAAGTGAGATTGATGATAAAAGAGAGAGTAAAAGTGAGGTTGAACGAAAAAGAAAGAGTGAGAGAGAGATTGAGAAAGAAAGAAATTGTGAAACCTCTAGAAAAAGAGAGAATGAGTTGAAAAACAATTGTGAGGTCGAGAGTTCAAGAAAAGATGTTGAACAAGGGAGTGAAAGAAACGAGAGTGAAAAGGAAAAAAAGAGTGAAAGAGAAAAAGAGAGTGAAAAGGAAAAAGAGAGTGAAAGAAGAATAGAGAGTGAAAAGAAAAATGAGATTGAAAAGAAAAGCGAGAGTGAAGAAAGTGAGAGAAAAGCAAAGGGAGAAGTGAGTTTTTATGCTAAAACAAATTTTAATACTAACGAACTTAACAAATCTTTGCCTAGCATTGTTATCTCTTTGTTGCAGGGATATGAGGTCATGATTCCTAGCGGTATGTTTAATGGATTGCCACCTATTAGAAAGATAGAGCAATACATTGATCTTGTGCCAGGTGCGACAATCCCTGGCCAACCTTTGTTTGAAGAGCACAAGTCCTTGACGCACTTGAATGGACAAGTTAAGTTGGATAGAATGCATGCCAAGTGGGTTCAATTCATTGAGACATTTCCTCATGTAATTCTTCAGTACACACACGGTAAGAAAAATTTTGTGTTTGATGCTTTAGCAAGAAGGTATGTCCTTGTCATCATTTTAGATACAAAATTATTGAGACTTGAATATGATAAGAAATTGTATGTTAATGATGATGGCTTGGCTAGTGTGTATAGAGTATGTGAGAAAGCATCATTTGGTAAGTTCTATAAATTAGATTGGCACTTGTTTAGAGATAATAGACTTTTTGTGCCTAATAGTTCTATGCGTGAGTTGCTTGTGCTTGTAGCACATGAATGTGCTTTGTTGGGAAATTTTGGTGTAAAGATAACTTTAGACGTGTTGCATGACCATTGGTGGGCGTATTACTTGCCATTTATTGAGTTTGCATTTAGTTGGAATGGTCCCTTTGGTGTTAAGAAGAGTTTAGACGTATTGCATGAATACTTTTGGGAGTATGGTTTGCCATTCATTGAGGTCGCATATAGTTGGAGTGGTCATTTTGGTGTAAGGAAGACTTTAGATGTGTTTCATGAACGTTTGTGGGAGTATCATTTTCCATTCACTGAATTCTTGCATGAACATTTGCGAGGATATCATTTGTCATTATTAGAGTTTGCATATAATAAGACCATGCATACTACTATTTCTCATTCATCTTTTGAAGTTGTTTTTGGCTTTATTCCACTTATTCATTTTGATTTAATGCCTTTACCTATTGATGACAGAAGAAACTTGGATGGACATTTCCAAATTAATGATACTTCATATCTAGTGGATTTTCCAGGTATGTATCATGTGTTTGCTATTTTCAATGTTACTGATATTTTTCCCTTTGATCCAGGTGGAGATTCGAGGTCGAATCCTTTTGAGGAGAGGGGGAATGATGGGCCCCAAGGCGGACCAAGTCTCAAGGATCAATTATAAGAATAAGAGCCACGAAGATCAAGGGAGCAATGCAAGAATTGGTGCAATCCAATTGGGATGAAGCTAGCAAGAGCCCAACACTCATGATGGGCTTGAAAGAAGGAGAATCAATTTGGATCCACTTGATCAATGCTATGGAAGACACGACTTGGGCCTTTTGTTATTGAAGTCCATAGATTTATTAATTTAATTAAAAGGGCTTATTTTAATAGTCATAGGAATTAATCTAGAATATTTGGGCTTGGGGGATGTCCAGCCCACACGTCTTATTTCTATTGAACTAGGGTTTTTGTGAAGGCCTTGTATTTTGGCCAAGGGCTTATTTGGCAAGTTATTATTATACAAACTAGGGTTTTAGAAGTTACTGTAGCGCGGCGTACGACACTGTTCACGCCACAGTACCTGAGGCACTTTCATTAGGGTTTTTGAGGATTGTTTATTTAAACAACTTATAGCCTCATTTGAGAGGCAGAATAGATGGAATTTCTTTGAGAGTTTGAGTTATCTCCTCTTGTTCTTCTTGAACTTTTGAACTTATCAAAGGTAAATCAAAACCTTTGTGGCGTTCCTCTTTTGTAATTTGGGTTCTTGAGACGGATTCTTCAACGGGTCTAGATTTTAATATAATCTAGGTTCTTGGAACGGGTTCTCATCGGGTCTAAATTCTCCATCCATAGATCTGAGTTTGGCTTTTTTGGGGTTGTTTTTCCAGTATTGTTGTTGGGTCTCAAAGCAAATTGATTGGGGTTCACATCAAAATTCCACATTCCAATTCAGCATATTGTTAGAAATCAAGTATGAATCAGCCACAGCAGCCCCTTTATTTTTAGCAATCCTGAAAAGACTAGGGAATGCTAATTTAAGTGGTAAATCACCACACCAAACATCGTGCCAAAAGAAAATATTAGTCCCGGTCCTCACTTTGAAATTAATGTTTTTGACAAAATCCCCCCATCCCAGCCGAATGGACTTCCATAATCCCATCCCAAATACCCCTTTCATTTCATTAGTACACCAATTCCCCCACATCCTTCCATATTTAGCATCTACAATCTGTCTCCACAATGCATTTCTCTCATTGTTGTACCTCCAAAGCCACTTCCCAAGGAGGGCTTTATTAAAAAGATTTAAATTCCGCACAACCAAACCTCCACCAGACACCAGAGTACAAACCTTATTCCAACTCACCAAGTGATATTTACGTTCCTCCCCAATACCATCCCATAAGAAATTTCTAAAAATCCTCTCAATTTTTTTACCACCCCGGCTGGAATAGGGAAAAGAGAGAGGAAATAAGTGGGTAAATTAGACAAGGTGCTTTTAATCAATGTAACTTTTTCCCCTTTGGACAAATATAGTTTTTTCCAACCAACTAGTGTCCTCTCAATCTTCTCAATTACCCCATCCCAAATAGATACAGATTTATGAGGAGCCCCCAAAGATAACCCAAAATATTTCATGGGTAAAGTAGATACTTTACAGCCAGAATATTGGCCAAATCATAAATATTGCTGACTGAACCCACAGGAACAATTTCAGACTTAGATAAATTGATTCTAAGTCCAGAGACAGCTTAACAATAAAGCTCTTAAAGCACAAATATGATCCTTGTTAGCATCACTGAAAATTAAAGTATCATCCAGAAGGTGAGAAACTGTGATGCAGCCCCTAGAAACATCTCCCACCTTAAAGCCTGACACAAAACCTCCTTCAACTACCACTTTAATCCTACGACTCAAGGTGTCCATGACTAAGACAAAAAGGAAAGGAGATAATGGGTCTCCTTGCCTTAATCCACGGGAGCTGCTGAAAAAACCATCCGGAGAACCATTCACCAAAATAGAGAACTTGGCCATTGAAATGTAATGTCTTATCCACGAGAACCATTTCTCCCCAAATCCAAATCTCCCAAGCAAGTTAAGAAGAAAATCCCAATTGACATGATCAAAAGCCTTTTCCATGTCAAATTTGACTAAAATTCCAGATTGTCCCATCCTTTTTCTACTTTCCAAACACTCATGAGCAATTAAAACCGAGTCAAGGATTTGTCTTCCCTTCACGAATCCATTTTGGGGCTTTGTTATAATCTTATCCATAACCACACAAAGGCGGTTAGCTAACACCTTAGAAATGATCTTATAAACCCCATTAACCAAGCTAATAAGGCGAAAATCCCTCATTTCTACAGCACCTGCCTTTTTAGGGATGAGAGCCATAAAAGTTGGGTTAAAACTTTTTTCAAATTTCCTGAAGGAATGAAATTCATCAAAAACTTTTATAATGTCATCCTTCACAATATCCCAGCAAGCATGGAAAAATGCCATGGAAAAAGCATCGAGACCCGAAGCCTTATCCTTAGACATGCCCCTAACTACATCAAGAACTTCATCTTCCTCAAAAGGCCTCTCTAACCAAACTGCAGTAAGATGATCAATGGAGTCAAAAACCAGCCCATCTAACTTGGGCCTCCATGAATATTCTTCACAAAAAAGTTTCTCATAGGAATTCACAATATTATCTTCAATCTCCTCCTTATCACAAATCACATTGTCACCAACATGAAGGACTTCAATGGTGTTATTTCTACAATGAGAATTCGCCATTTTATGGAAGAATTTCATACATTTGTCTCCTTCCTTAAGCCATAAAATTCTGGATTTTTGTCTCCATAAGATTTCTTCCATAAGCATAAATTTGTCAATATAAAGTACCCTTTTTCTTCAACTCCTTTCACTAGAAATTGTACCCCTCAACTCCTTATCCTCCAAACTGTTCAGCTGTTCCATAAGGAGTAGTCTATTGGTTTTAACATTGCCAAAAGTCTCCACATTCCATTTCTTCAAATCTTTTTGAGCTCCTTAAATTTTCCTGCCAAGATAAAGCTGGTAGTGCCATTAAAGTGATAAGAGGCCCACCACCTTCTTACTCTTACAACAAAGTCTTCCTCCTTCAGCCACACATTTTCAAATTTAAAGTATCTATTTCCACTAACAATGCCCCCACAGTCCAACAGAATAGGATAGTGGTCGGAAACTACTCGCTGTAACCTTTCTGATTTAACTCGGGAAAAAGAGCTTCCCAAGATGCTAAAACCAGAAATCTGTCAATACAGGACCAAGCTCTCCCATTTGTCCATGTGTAATCTCCTTCCGCCATAGGCAAATCAATCAACTACAGCTCATAAATAAGTTCTGAAAATTCAAACATAGCTTTAGAAATAACCGAGTCTCCAACTCGCTCACAAGGAAAATGAGTAATGTTAAAATCCCCTCCAAAACACCATGGGAGATCCCACCAACTGCAAAGTCTCACGATTTCCTCCCACAATAAACTCCTACTAGAATCTGAATTTGGCCCGTAAACACCAGCAAAAGCCCATTCAACACCATCAACAACATTCTTGAAATGACAAGCCACCAAGTGTTCTCCCACATAGTGCTCTACTACTTCCACAACCCTCCTATCCCACATAACAATGATGTCTCCTGAAGCTCCATTAGAGACTAACTCGACCCAACCCACATAATTACAATTCCATAAATTATGAACCACCAAATGGCTAACAACCTTCAATTTAGTTTCTTGAAAACAATAACTATCAGCCTCCCACTGTCTTTTATGCTATGTATGGTCACCCTCCTTGTTAGCCCCTTTTATGAATCTTTGTAGGATTACGATGACATTACTTGCGGATGATATACTAAGATATCATGATTCATGTATACTATGTCATATTTCCATTTATGGATTCCATGCAAAGTACATGTCATATCACAATTGATGCCATCCTACATAGAAGACACTTGTTGCAATGACGTCACGAGTCTTATGATATTGCTATTTTTACTTCCACTTTTGAGACCTGGTTATGTTTTTATAAATGAGGTATGTTTGTTTATATTAGATCTCTTCCTACTCATTTCCACGTTTGAGACACAGTTATGTTTTATGTGAGGTAATGATTATTTATGTTGGATCTTTTCCTAGTCCTATGGGAAGGGGGTTTTTTTTTTACACATGTCGCTTTTTTATCTTAGTGTCCAAGACTTTTTTAAATCCTTTACTTTTTCTCTTAGGTTTATCTATTGCATACTCCTTGTGTACTAGGGTAGCACCCCTTTTTACTTCTCTATAGGGAAAAAAGTCTTTTATTTACATAAAACATATCATTTGGAGAGGTCCTAGCATTGTTTTCTTTTTCCGGTTAGATGGATTTGTTGTATTGTACACTTCCAATGCACAGGGAAAACCACCCGTTTTCTAGACTTACAAAAATCATTACTTAAATAAAAAACTATAAAAAAAAATCTTAGACATCGTAATAATAATTCCTATTCAAGGGCTTTTATGTATTTCATCAAGACAAAAAAAAAACAAAAAAAATAAATAAATTGAGTTCAGTAAAACTCCAACCACTTTCTTAAAGCTTTAGGGTTTGATTGTTCTCTCATTGGGTGTACCTTCTAGGGTTTATCTTCTTCCTTCATACCAAGTAACCTGTAAATTCCTTCAAGACTCTCTCTTTTCTGATCAAACCATCTTTAAGTCCTTTCCCATCAAAGAAGCCTTCAACAAATTATCAAGAAACTTATCTAATCTCTTTTGTCTCGCTTCTAGTTTATTCTCTCTATACAACAAGCATGATTAGTGCCAAGCTTGTAATTAAATCCATATCGGGCTCTCTTGTATACCATCTTGTGTACATGGGCTATGCCTATTATATTAATACAATCATTTACTTATAAAAATAAATAAATAAATAAATAATCCATATTGGGTCACCTAATAAATTAGAATTTGTTCCTACCACTCAACCGAGAGCTTTGCCCATTGTCCAAAGGTATGACAACTATTTCCTAAAATTCTTTTGTAGGGCAGAATTGCTCTATCCTAAATACATTATTATTTTCTACTGCCAATCGACCTAGGACTTCGAGCATTTCCAAAGATATCAAAACTCTTTCTAAAATTCTTTTCAATGGAGAGCATTTCCCTTTCCTAAATAAGACAGATGCTAACACCATTAAATATATACAGTTACCAATGGGCAGAATATAAATTTCCATGAGTCCAGAAATAAACAGAGTAAGTATACCTTCCATACATTGTAAGATGATACCATAAAACTTCCCCACAATTCAGAACAACTGCAATTATCAAATACCCAATACTTGCAAGGATAGCACATTTTTTTAAGTTCTGAAGGAAAAAAGTTATTCCAAACTGCAGCCTACAAACACCACATTATGTTTTGCACTAGTTTCAACATTTCGCTTCCATTTAAAAGGGATGTTTTCTCTTTGGAATGAACATCAAGAGAGCCAACTATACTATGTGGGATGTGTGAGTGCTTAACAAGAGGCCAGCGAAAATTAAAGGTAGATAGATATACAGGGCAACATGTACACCAATGTATTATTTCCCAAATACTTTCTACTTAATTTCCCTTGTTTGTTGCAATCCTAACCATATTAAGGGCTAACCTCAATCTAGCATTGCTTCTCGCTGTTAATTATCTCTAGTCACCAAGTCAAATGCTACATCAGGGTCTATGTGCTGACCATCAAGCTAAGTACAGCAATGCCTTTGAGAGTGTTTCCATCAAAACTCTCTGGTAACTTTCAGAATAATAGGCACTTAAAAGTTCACATAGGTATTGTGCCATTTGGGACATTAAAAAATATTTTGCATACTTACATTTCTTGTGTTCCAAAGAATTCAACGAAGTATTTCTTGGGGTCAGGTGACTGCTTCCAGTCTTCGGGCTTACTAATCTGTCAACACAATCAATAAAATCTACCTCAAATACTGAACAAACCACTAAATAACCAAACAATATATGCGATCCATAAAATCAATATAGGCAACTTTAGACACAAACTTTGAAACAATCATACATATATACCCACAAAAATACATACACACAAGCTGGCCCGGACACCCACAGATATCAAAAGAAAAAAAAAATACATACACAAACGAATATGTAGATATAAATATACAAACACACCCTAAAACCTAGACTAAATCAATTTGTCAATTATAAAAAAGCGGCAAACAGCAACACAGCTGGTGCTCTCTCTTTTTTTTTCTTTTCTTTCATTTTTCTTTCTTTTTTTTTTTTTTTGGGAAATGTGAAAGAACAATACTTTTTTTTTATAAGTACGAAGATATTTTATTGATATTGAAATAGAAATGTAAAAGAACAATACAATGGATAGAAAACCCCATTTCACATAAACTCACTACAACCAAACCCATAACACAAATGTATGATACAAAATCATCGCACAAAAGTTAATAACATAATTATAACTCATTCAGTAAAGTAATAGCCAAGAGCATAAAACACTGTCAACATTTCGTTCTTTGTACAAAGACAAAAACCCTAATATTCGTACAATCAGCATTGAGACGAAAAAACTAAGAATCGTGATATACGGGAAGCGGGGAAGAAAGAAAACGAAGACCTTGGCAGGCCAAGCGGGGAAGCCTTTGACCTTAGCGAGGACAAGATCACCCAGACTCATCTGACTCTTGTCCTTGGCCTTGTTGTTTGGTCCGCGTCTACGCGTCGGAGCCATGGCACTCGCCCGGAGCCCCAAAAAACTTAAATTCAATAGTTCCTCCTCACGGTCGAATCGAATATGCAGAATATTTCAGCTAAAAACTCGAGAGAAATCCTTAACCCGAAGACCTGTGAGTCTTGCCTACCAGAGGTGCCGCCAGAAGAAAGTGGCACCGGCCCTGGAGGGCTAGGGCATCGGAAGAATTTTCGAATCGTTGAGATAGATAGAGAGATGGAGACAGTGGAATCGTAGATAGAGATTGAGGCGGTTGTGGAGAGAATGATTTTTTGTGAGCGATGGTGTTGGGTTTGGCTTGGGGTTGGGGGGGTCTGGACGCAGTGGTAATTCCAATATTCTCTTGAGCTTATTTTTGGTATGTATTTCTGTTTTTGAGCGGAATTGGCCCATTTATTTTTTTTAAAAAAAATTATTGACTCTAATTACATGTTATAAAACACTGTAAGTCTAGTATATAAACAAATAAGAAATGGGTGGGAAAAAATACCAATTAAACCCAACCGAACCAAAATAAGAAAAATAAAAGAGAAATGCTGGTTGCACACGCCGAAGGGGACACGCCACGTACACGAGTCCCACGTGGCCATTAATGAAACGGTGCGCAGCACCATTTCTCTTCGGCGTGTGCAACCAGCCTTTATTTGCATTTTCACCTTCGGCGCTTTCATCTGTCAAAAAACTCTCTCCAGAAACTTTTACATTTTCACCTTCTAGCTCTTCAAGCTCTCTTTGAGCTTCTTGTTTGTGCATGGCTGCGAGCATATTTTCCTGCGTCTACTTTTTCTCCCAACCCAAACCTCTTACTTTTTCTCCCACCCAATGCTCTTACTTTTTCTCAAATTCTTGGGGCAGCAATGGTGATGCATAGTTGTATACGAGCAGAGTGCCAACCCCAAATTTGACCAGTTCGCTTGCTGTTATATTCTCCATCTAAATCCAACTGTTAAAAAAAAAAAAAAAGATGAAAACAACACGAGATGAAGAAAGAAGACAGATTTGTGATCGTGACTCGTTTTCGTGGGTAGGAGAAAAAGCAGAGGTCTGTGGTCGTCTGGGTAGGAGAAAAATCAGAGCTCGTGAGTAGGAGAAAAAGCACGCTTTTGGGACATGGACACCCATTCTCCATGAATTTCTTTAATTTTCTATGCATCCAAACACGATAGTCTCCCTCTCATTAAATTTCAAGATCCCTTCTTCTTCTCTTTGATTGCTTTCTCCTCAGCCCCCGCGTCCAACTTAGCATTGGCGTTGCTTTGGGGAGAGACGTAAGCGGATCGGTCAAAGGGGTCGTGTATGAGCGGCGTGACGGGGCTGAGAGCGAGCGCCGAGAAGTCGAGAATGCTCGGGGAGAGGATCTCGGGCTTGCGAGGCGAGAATCCGGAGTTGTTTGAAGCGAACACGGGAATCAAGGGGTTGATCTTGAAGTTTTTAAGGGAGCTTCGGCGCTCATAGAGCTTGAACCCGGATTGTTGCTTCTTGGGCATAACGGATTTGATCGGCAGGATG
Organism: Carya cathayensis; assembly: GCA_011037825.1. Taxonomy (NCBI): domain Eukaryota; kingdom Viridiplantae; phylum Streptophyta; class Magnoliopsida; order Fagales; family Juglandaceae; genus Carya; species Carya cathayensis. The sequence continues at coordinate 1,160,409 of QGSO01000228.1, forward strand.
TGGCTCTTGGAAGGCGGGTCGGATACGGGACCGTTAGTGGTGGGTTTGGAAGAGGAGGAGGAGGAGGCGTGCTTGGCGGTTTCGGAGGATCCGGTGAGCATCTGGACGACTTGTTTGAAGGAGGAAGTATCAGCTTGAACGAAGGTGGTCGGGTATGGGTTTGCAGATTCGGATCTGGTGATGGGTCTGAAAGCTTGGTGTTGGTTTTGGTGCGGCAGTGATGGTGGGGTTGGGGGCGGTGTGGGTTGGGGTCCATTACTGTGAGTGGTGGTGCTGCTACTGCTACAGTTGGAGCTGTGGCTATTAGGGGATGGCAACAGATATGGGTTTGCTTTATGGGATTCATGATATCTTGGAGAGATTGACTCCATTGATGACTCTGAGAGATGCTCCACGAACACGCACACAGATAAAAAGAGAGCCACAAAGACGAGCAAGAAGAAGATGGAGAAAAGAGAGAGACTTTGATGAGAGACGAGGATGAGAGACTTCGTTACTTTCTTTCTGTTTGGTAAGAAATGTTTTGGGTGGGGATTCTTTGGAGTCGGGGAGCCGAGAATGGGACACGCCGAAGAGAAATGGTGCTGCGCACCATTTCAATAATGGCCACGTGGGACCCGTGTACTCGGCGTGTCCCCTTTGGCGTGTGCAACTAGCATTTCTCAAAATAAAAAGTTTCAGCTTTGGTAATGAATCGGTCCATATCGATTCTTAACTGTGTTTGGATGTTGAGCTGAATTGAAATAAAAGTTAAAAGTTAAATAAAATATTGTTAGAATATTATTTTTTAATATTATTATTATTTTAGAATTTGAAAAAGTTGACTTGTTTATTAAATTTTGTGTTGAAATTTGAAAAAATTATAATGATTAAATGAAATGAATTGAGATTAGTTGAAGTGGGTCGAGAATCCAAACTGGGTCAGATCCAAAACTGATTTATATAAGTTCGATTTCAAAATATATCCGAAACTGAAATGAACCAGATTGACTACATCCCTAAATGAGAGAGATAAACACATTAGATGGATAGAATGAACACACTAGATTGAGAGTTCTGGTTTTGTTATTAGACACTCGCATATTACATTGATAGAATGAACACACTAGTAGTGTGCACTCAATATTGTCATCCTTATTTATGGATCCCCAACCCATTGCCTCATAATTAGGATATTTAAGATTTACTAACCTTGACTTCAAGAGTAGCAGGTCAACAATGGGTACTGGTTAATGAGGAGAAGTGAAAGACAAATTAAAGAATTTCATGCATAGCTCAGGTTCATATTCATGTTGTTTACGTGTGTAATTATGAGTATGCATGTTTTCCAAGAAACCCTAGATTTATACCATATTTACTGTATGATGTGTCGCTTATTGAGTATTCGATTCATTTATGTATGTTATTATGTTTTAACTACCCCACGTGAGGATCTTTATGAGGAAGGAGCTGCAGGATGGAACTTGGCTCAAGGAGGAGAGATAAAGGTCTAGTTAGTTATGACCTACTCAATTTTGATTTTTAGTTTAATAAGTTATTTTTGTTAAGCACATGCGACTTGATTGATTTTAAGAAGTGCTTATGTAGCTTCTCTATTATATTTTCAATATTTTAGCAAAAAATAACTTTATTTATTTTGTGGAATCTTTTGTCCTGCACTTTGTTAAGGAAAAAATCTTTAAAAGACAAGGTTAGTAGCATACAATTCCCTTAGATTTCTAAAATTGATGTTATTTTTAACCCTAGAGGGATTGGGTGTTACATGTGCATACATACTATTTTAAGAAAAGACGTGATTTACTGTACCACTATGAAAGAATATGATCATACTAATCTTGTAGCATTAATTTAATATTTTAGGCACATAATCAATCACTTATAAAATAGACATGTAACTTGTATAAATTTCTAATCTTGCATAATTTTTTCATTAAACATGTACTTCGAAATTAAAACCCAAACACTTAAATAAAATTTAATTCCTCAAAATCTAAAATCTTCATAGCTCTAAAATTTCATCACCCCCAAATACTTTGATTTTCACGTAATTTTTCCAAACAATTATACGATTCAACCCTAAAATCATATTAACTCCATAAATTACTTGAATTCCATGTACATGCCATATAACTCCGAACTCGATGTATAATTAACATGACTCATACGTAAACCATGCATAATCCTATTTAATCCATGAGAACTCATAATCGACACCTATCACCGCACATGACTCGTAAACATCTCGTACACTTGTAAACTCAATGCATAACACTCTTGGCCCTTGCACTTTAGATTAATGAACCACTAAACCTATGGACCCATAACAAAGTGGTGGAGGAGGTGGTTCAAAGCCATGAAGGGTTGTTGGACATGCAGCTCGGGTTTTACATTTGATGGTGGACAATGCCTAGTCGGCAGCTTTTATAGGGCTGAGTGCATCGATTTCTTCAGATAGGTCTGTTAGGGAGAGGTCGATTTTCACAATGGTTGCGATGGCTTTCACAAAATACACTGGTGTGGCTTTGGAGGTGGTGTGGGTATGATCTTGGGGCTTACGGTTGAGGTAAGGGTGTAAGAGAGGAGGAGGAGGAGAAACGCAGGCATAGGAGCTAGCTTGTTGGCCTCGGCAATGCCTTCACTACCTTGTTCTTGTGAGTGCAAAACAAAGGCTTGCATGTTTGGCTCACATTTGGTGTCGTATGTGGTGTAGCTTTGAGCGGTGCCTTCCTTGAAGCAATGGCGTGTTTTGTTGTGAGAGGTGTAGTGGAGATAGTTTCAGATTATTGAGACAAATAATTCCTCTACACTTAAAAACACTGCCATATGGCAGCACTACAATGAAGGAAGATTTTGGAACGTCACACAGCACTACACCTGCAATAGAGAATATGTCATTGTAACTGAATGTTAATGTGGTTGATCACCATGGGTTCATTTACAGGAATTTTTGTATTATTTCTTTCTCTTTCATAAATCACAAGTGTATAAATATATAGCATTGTAAAGCTTCAATTTACATGAATATAGAATGACAATAGCTTCATTCCTGAGGATTTTCACTCTCTGTTTTTCATAGTTCTTTCATCAAACACATATTGTGTGATGACTTGCAAAATTTCATATTGCAGATTTACAAGATCGCTCGAGCGGAGGCTTTTGGCGCTCGAGCGAATTCAGGCAGATTCAAACGCTCGACTGCCGCTCGACAGTGAGCTCGAGCGGGTTGCGGGAAAACAAGTTCGCTCGAGCGGAGGCTTTTGGCCGCTCGAGCGAAGTCAGGCAGAGTTGAACGCTCGATGTGCGCTCGACAAGCCGCTCGAGCGAATTCAGGCAGAGTCGAACGCTCGATGCTCGCTCGACACCCCGCTCGAGCGAATACCGTATTTTACAGATCTAGGGTTTTCCACCGTCAGAGCATATAAAAGTGATTTTTCACCCTATGGCCGTACTTTTTTGACTGGAGAACACATTTTGGGACAGAAAAACACAGCTATAAGGATTCAAGTCATCTGTTTTGGAGAAAGAGTTCCACCTATTGCACGTACGTTGGAATCATACACGAGCATAGACGGGAGAAAAGCAGTAAATCATTTCCTTGAGTTTTTGAAGACGAGTTGCGGCTGCAAGGAGTATTTTTCAATGTTTATTTTCTTCCAATATTCTCAGAACAATTATGGTGAATTCGTTTATATTGAATTCCATTTCTAGCATGAGCTAAATTTTCTTTATTCTAGGAAAACGATGTAACGTAGTTTCGAACTATGCTTGATTGTCTATGCTAATTTAAGGCAATTCTCTCTTTGTTTATCTGATTTATTCTGAATTTATTGCTTCTAATTAACTGGCCATTGATTAGATGATATTTAATCTTGTGATTTGCTATCGAAAGAGGGAATCATAGGGTAGATCTTGAATATTTCAGCATAGGTAAATATAGAGATCGAAAGACTTGTATGAACCTATGTAGTAATTAAATCATTAGTATGATTGTTTCTTGTTTTATTAATTTGCATATTCTTGTGTAAATTGATGAACTAGAGTAATTTCCACTTGACTATCAAAAGAAGCTTTTGGATGAATTAGAGATTTGCTAATAGACAAAAAGAATTAAATTAAATTAGTTGGATGAGAAAAGCATAGTGAAGAATCAGGTGAAATCGATTTCTTAGAAGTTTTCTTTCCCATTAATTTGATTTTCAAACGTCAATTTTATTGCCTTTGCATATTTTTCTTTGAGTTGATTTTAGTTTAATTTGTAACTACAAAAATCTTAGTGATTCCTCTAAATAAAATCGAGATTAATATAATTTTGGTATTTGGCAAAAGTAAGGTACCAATTCCTGAGGACGATACTCTTCTTATCACTTTACTATAAAACTACGATACTGTACACTTGCAGTTTTGTACCAATCACTGTGTGAAGGATTTTATATGGTATCATAGAGCCACTAGGACCAACGTCCCTTTTGCTACAATGGCAGACCCAGAAAGCCCACAGAAAACCCCTCCCCCAGCTAATCCAACCCCTTCTCCAACTAAAACCATCATTAGTTCCTCATCCCACTTCATTACTATTAAACTTACCTTGGAGAATTATCTCCTATGGAAGGCACAAATTGTGCCATTCCTTAGAGGTCATCAGCTTCTTGGCTATGTGGACGACATCATCCCTATGCCGTCTCCCATGGTTAACAATGCTGTAAATCTTGAATACACGAAGTGGGTATTACAAGACCAACTCATAGAATCAACAATTAATGCTTCCTTGTTTGATACTGTATTGGCACAAGTGCTCTCCTGCGCAACCTCCTCTCGATTTGGGACACTTTGGAAAATTTATTTGCCACTCAATCCTCTGCCCATGTTATGAAAACTAAGCTCCAACTCGCCACATTGAAAAAGGGTTCAGCTACCATAACTGAGTATTTTCACAAGGTCACCACTCTAGCTACTACTCTTATCGCCGCTGGCCATCCACTACCCACATTTGAGTTCACTATATACTTGTTGGCCAGTTTAGATTCTGATTATGAGTCCCTCGTGACCTCACTTACCACTCGGCCTGATCCCTTGTCCACCTCTCAAATTTATGATTACCTCTTGAACCACGAGTCCCGTATTTCACATTAGACCAACGCTCTTCTCTCACCCACCTCCCTTACTGCCAATAACACAACCACCCTAAACACTCATACACCAAATTCCTCTTCACACCATGGTTGAGGTCAAAACTCTTGTGGTCGCCGTGGCCATGGCTTTCCTAGCGGTGGCAACTCTTCCTCTCCTCGCCCACCTAACTCTCACCCCATGTGCCAATTATGTAATAAGCTAGGTCACACTATCCTGACTTGTTATTTTCGGTTTGACCACTCCTACCAAGCCCCACCACCCTCTTCTTTCTCAGCCAATCTCACTGCCATGAACCCAGTACTTCCTTCCAGCTCTTGGTTCCCCGATACGGCCGCTACGAACCACTTTGCATCTGACCTTTCTAACCTTCATTTTGATGTTACAGGTTATCAGGGTCCTGATCAGGTTAGTGTTAGAGACGGTTCCTCCCTACTGGTTCTGCTCATCTCTCCTCTACTTCTCACAATTTTCTTCTCAATAAAATCTTTCATGTTCCCTCTATAACTCGTAATCTCCTTTTTGTATGTCAGTTTTGCATTGATAATCTAGTTTATTTTGAATTTCACGCTAATGCTTTCTTTGTGAAGGATTTGAAAACTCGGTACTCTTCCAAGGCCACGTTGAAGATGGCCTCTATACACTGCCTCCTGATGTCACGGCTTATCCTCCATCCAACACTACCTCTCCTCAACTTTGTCTTACTAAACGAAAAACACCTGCAATTTGGCACACTCGCCTTGGTCACCCATCAGCCTGCACTACATCTCTCACAATAAATCGGTTTCGACTCCCTGTTACAGCATCCACCAATGTGTCTCCTCCATGTATCGCCTGCCCTCAAGCTAAAACCCATGCACTTCCACATCCAAGTTCTCCTTCTTGATCTACTGCACCTTTTAATCTTTTATTTTTGGACGTATGGGGGCCAGCGCCTGTGCCATCCTCCTCTAGATGTAAATTTTATCTTAATATTATTGATGACTTTTCTAAGTATCTTTGGTGTTTTCCTTTGTAATCGAAGTCCAATGTGACCACTTTCTTCATTGCTTTTCTCACACAAGTTGCAAATTATTTTTCCTCCAAAATTCATGAAATACAAACAGATGGGGGTGGGGAGTTTGAACCGTTAAAAAAATTATGTCAAACTCATGGTATAGTTCATCGCGTATCTTGCCCCTACTCTCATGCCCAAAGCAGTACAATCGAACGGCGTCATCACCAAATCGTTGAGACTGGGCTCTCACTGCTAGCCCACGCCTCAGTACCTCAACAATTTTGGGCTGAGTGATTTCTCACTGCTATCTATTTAATCAATAGACTTCCTACACCCATTCTTCATAACAAATCTCCCTTCCAAGTTCTTTTTAAAAAATTACCTGATTACAAATTTTTAAAGACCTTTAGGTGTCTTTGTTGGCCCCTTTAATCAACACAAAATGGATCTATGATCCAAACCTTGTGTCTTTATGGGCTACAGCGCAGACCACAAGGGCTATCTCTGTCTTCTGTGCCCAAAGGCCGAATTTATGTCTCCCGAGACATCCAATTCCGTGAGACCAGCTTTCCTTTTGCATCTACACCATCCTAGCCTCAATCCACTTCCCAAACTCTTGGCCTGCCCATGAATCTACCATTACCGCCCCTTTCATTAGTTCCAATCTCCTCTGGGCCAAATCTTCACCAACCCATACCCATTACTCAAGATTAGCCCATTTCACCAACTCTGTCACCTATCCAAAACACCTAGTCGTCATTTCTCCTCTAAGGATTCTCCTTCACATCCTACTCTCCCAATGTTGTCTTCTCCAGCACCCTCAACGTCTTCTTCTTCATCTTTTCCACAACCTCACCACCCTATAACCACGTGTTCCCAAAATAATATCCATTACCCTCTCAATCGGACCAATGAAACTATCACATGGTCACCCCTAAAACCTTCCCTTCATCACACCGACACCATCTCTTCCAATGTTCCAGAGGAAACTTCCTTTTTCACAGAGGCCTCCAAGCACCCTGAGTGGCATGCGGCAATGGCCCTTGAATTTCAAGCTCTACTGTCTAACCGCACATAGGATTTAGTCCCATTCTCTCCTACTTTGAATGTTCTTGGTTCAAAATGGGTCTTGAAGACCAAACGTCGCGCCGACGAGACCCTTGAACTCTGCAAGGCCTGCCTTGTGGCCAAGGGCTTCCACCAATATGCCGGTGTCGACTTTTTTGAGACATACAGTCCAGTTGTGAAACCAATGACGATTCGTCTCATCCTTTCCATTGTTATTTCCTCTCGGTGGTCGCTACATCGAATAGACGTCCAAAATGCCTTCCTTCATGGGGACTTGGAAGAGGCTATTTATATGTAGCAACTGCCAGGCTTTACAAATTCGGATTGCCCTCAACACCTCTGTAAGTTGTGTAAATCCTTATATGGACTTAAACAAGCCCCTAGGGCTTGGTTTTCTAAGCTTGGTAGAAAACTTCTGTCTTTAGGATTTCTTGCATCTAGATCCGACACATCCTTGTTTATTTTCTCAAACAACATTGATTTTGTGTTTGTTCTAATATACATGGATGACATTATTGTAACGGGCTCCAGTTCTGTTCTCATTTCTCAATTTATTTTTGCTCTGAGTAATTCCTTTCCAATAAAGGATTTGGGCGACTTACACTATTTCTTAGGAATAGAAATCTCTCGGTCCTCTAATGGTTTGTGCATGACTCAATCCAAATACATTCATGATCTCTTGAAAAAAACGAACATGCATGAATCTAAGCCTGTTTCCATCCCCATGTCATCCTATGTTAAGCTTACGGCAATTGATGGTCCATCTTTTGAGGATCCTCAATTGTATCGTAGCACAGTTGTGAGTCTTCAGTATCTCTCATTTACACGTCCTGATATATTTCACTTGCAGTCAATAGAGTATATCAGTATGTGCACTGTCCTCGCCTCCCACATTAGCAGGCAGTCAAACACATCTTGCGTTATCTCCGTTTCACATCTAACTTTGGTCTTCATTTTTCTTACAAGTCTTCATTTACTTTATCTGCTTTCTCTGACGCTTACTAGATTGGATGTCCTGACGATTGCAAGTCCACTTGAGGTTACTGTGTGTATTTTGGTTCTAACTTAGTCTCCTGAGGTTCCAAGAAGCAACCCACCATTGCTCGTTCCTCAACTGAAGCTGAATACAAAGCCGTAGCCAATACAACTTGTGAAATACTTTGGCTACAGTCCCTGCTCAGTGAGCTAAAGATATTTCTTGCTGACCAACCCACCTTGTGGGGTGACAAACTTGGTGCAACATATTTGGCTGCTAACCCTGTCCTACACTCACGCACTAAGCATGTGGCTTTAGACTACCACTTTGTCTGAGAACGTGTTGCTGCCAAGACTCTTCGGGTATCCTTCATTTTCAACAAAGATTAGCTTGCTGATATTTTTACTAAGTCGCGATCAAGCCTCAATGTTTCCCCAATGACGCTTGCCTCGAGGGGGCTATTGAGACAAATAATTCCTCTATACTTAAAATCTCAACACTCCCAGACAACAGCACTACAAAGAAGGAAGATTCTGGAACGTCACACAGCACTAACCTGCAACAGAAAATATTTCATTGTAACTGAATGTTGATGTGGCTGATCACCATTGGTTTATGTATAGGAATTTTTGTATTATTTCTTTCTCTTTCATAAATCACAAGTGTATAAATATACACTATTGTAAAGCTTTTTACGTGAATATAGAATGACAACAGTTTCATTCCTGAGGATTTTCACTCTCTGTTTTTCATAGTTCTTTCATCAAGCACATACTGTGCGAAGGATTTTATACATATCATGGGTTCTCGCTAGTAGTGAGCTTGAGAGAGACGGTGTCAAGTTGAGCTATTGGGTATCCTTCTGTGTGGTTTGGTTGTGGACTTGTCAATGATCAATGGTGGCTATCTTCATGGTGGTGTCGATTAGACTGTGCATGTGGTAGATCGCGGCTTGAGGTGTTGCAGACTGGTTCCACGAAGTTTGGCAGCGGGAGGAAGTGCACAAAATCGAGGCTTGTAGTGACTAGTGGCATATGTGCATGGATGGACATGGTTGTTAGCGAGGAGGGTGGCTAGACTCACTCTTGATGACATAGGGAGGGGCTTTAGAGGTTGTTGTTAGGAGTGTAATTGGTCTGATTTTTGACATATTTTAGAATCGAATTGGTATATACCTATTTTGAGAATTGAAGAAATGATACCAGACCAATTTATCATCAAAATTGAAACTTTTGATTCCGGTCCAATTTTCCCAGTATAAAGATTACATATACTGAGTATTATTATTTTTTTACCTCAAAGATTCCAACACTGAACATATTATAAACCAAAGATTCTAATACTGCAATGACAAACTAATTATTTTTGAAATTTGGTACTATGCTTATTATCAAAACAAAACAAATCAGGCACATCAAAACAAAACAAATTTGGCACATCTTTTGCTTGTATGCTCATTATCTAAACAAAAAAAAGATTAAGTGCGACAAGCACCTCATGTCACCTTTAATGTTATATTAATTTTATATTTTTAGATTATTAGATATGAATAATGAGATTTTAAAATTTCATATTATATTAATTAGCAATTTAGCATATAATATATATAATATAATATAAAAAATTATATATAATATTAAAAATCATATAAAAAGTATTTTATATATAGCATAAAAAAATTATATATTTATGTAACAGTCTAGTTTGGTACGAATCGGTGTTCTAAAAATCAAAACTGAAATCAGATCGATTTTAAATTGGTTTTGCTAAATAGGAACGGGTACGGATTGAACCAATTCACCGGTTTTTCAATATATTTTTTACAGCCCTAGTTGTTGTGCAAGTAGTTGGTCTATACGGGCTTGGCTTGTGGTGCTTTGGCTTCCCCATGTGTAGTGGTTTGTTCGTGAATGGCTATGGAGGTTGCTTCTATGGTGTTGGTACAGTCCGGCTTCATGGTTAGAGTCAATTTATGATGGCTAAAAATATAGGTGACAATTCGTGTTCATGGCTCGTATCCATATCATGTCAAGTCATAGACTATGTAGGTCAACTCAAACACGACATGTTAAGTTAAACGGGTTAGACCTTCAAACTCTAATGTGAACCATTTAAATAACATGTCGTGTAACTCATTTTGACCTGTTTAGTAATTAATTAGAAATGAATCAACACGACAAGGCTCATTTCAACTCATTTCATGTAAATGATGAGTTGAATTAACCCGTATAACCGATTTGACATAATTGATATAATTTCGCATAAAAAGTTAAACTATATTTATTAGTAGCCATAATATATATATATATATATAAAGACTACCTACTAACAGAAAATATCAATATTTTTCAGATTTTAACTTACAATAAAACCAATATTACAAACCCAACAATGACAAATATGAACATAGGTTTGAAATTACAATAAATAAAATGGGTTTAAAAAATGTTTGAAAAGAAAACACAAAAAATAAAAGTGCAATTTTCACTATCGGTACAATGCAGGGGTCACCTTTCTCGGTGACCTTAGCATTGTCCATTGAGAAGTATCAATATTACAACCTAATAATAATAAAATTATAATTTTAAAATAAGTTTTAAATGGATTACTGTGAGTTGATTTCAGGTTAAGTAAATTGACCTGTTTATTAATCATGTCTTAAAGCATCCTCAATGGATTAGCCAGAGGCTAACTCCATCACATATTTAGCTATTAGACCCCAAAATATCATCAAAATAGATTAGCTAAAATTCAAATATTTGAACTTTAGCTACAGTGAACACCAAAATCATTTCCAAATTTGATAGTTATTGTAGGTACACCAAATGTATATTTTATCATTTATTTTTCTCTCTACTTTCATGTCTAAATTAACTATTTACCAGGTGATATTTGGGAGACATGGCTTCAAGTAAATTAACTATTTGGGGGGCACGACTTCAAGTAAATTAACTACTTTCAAGTAAATGTTTATATTTTCTAATTAACTATTAATGCACAGTACTAGAACTTCTATTTTTTTGTTTAGAATATGATTATTAATTAACATATAATAGGTAGAATGATAAAATATGATAAAATAAAATAAATTAATAATTTTAAAATTAAATACTTTTTTAATTATTAATTAATGATTACTATATAATGAATAAATGGATAATCCAATGTGGAAATTTGATATGAATAGTCAAAACTAAATTCATCTTATATTATTACATTGTTATATAAAGAAAAAATAACTATTCTAATGTGGGGACTTATGTGAATGGAATAGCTAAAAGCCAAATTTATCTCACATTTACCAAAAGTGTCATTTAGTTTTGGCTAATCCATTGAGGATGCTCATAACGGGTTAACTAGTTTTGACTTGAACCTATTTATATCAAATCCAAACCGCTAATTTCGTGTTGTGGTAATGTTGAGTTGACTGGTTGTATCACATATTACCATCCCTAGCTAAAAGGCTCTATCATTCTAGTTGTAGAAACTGATGAGGGAGGGGGAATTATGCATGGTGGCAACCCTAATTTGTTGAAGGAGATGATCATATGTGATGTATGGCCCCGTTAAAGCTATGGGTCTCCTATATTTATAAGCTTTTGGATAGGGTTTTTGCAATGGGGTCATGGGTAATTTCCCAGAGGTTTTGGGTCTTGGGTTAAACTATGGGCTTGACCCATGGGACTCTATTTTTTTTTTTTCCTTTTTCTCTTGGGTTTGACAAACCCTGGATAGAACATTTGATATTAGTGGATGCATGGAGAAATAGAAGGTCCTGTATGCCAACAACTACTTCAGGGAGAGGCTGGCATATGGTGGGACACAAAGTGACAGGCATGAGAGTTAGGAGACGTAGCTACTCTCAACTAGGAGCATTTTAAAAGAGAGTTTGATAGTTGTTTCTTTCTTTAGATGGCCAAGAAGCAGAAGGCGTTAGAGTTTTTGAACTTGACACAAGTCAACATGACTGTAGAACAATACATAGTTCATTTCATGGATTTAGGAAGATTTGGCCCTCACTTGATCAGCATAGAGAAAATGCAAGCTAGGAAATTTCAAGATGGACTACAACCAAGGATTTCGAAACCAAGTTGCTTGCTTGCGGATCGAGAATTTCCAAGAGTTAGTGATCGTTGGTTTGATAACAGAGGTGGAGCAGCGGAGTCTAATTTCTCAAGTCCATAATGATAAAAAAAGTGGAACACCTTACTCTATGGGAAAGAATATGGGAAAGAAGAAGATTCCCTATACCATAGACAAAGGAAAGGGGATAGTACATAGAAATTTGGTGCCCGTTACACCACCACCATGTCGGAGTTACGAGCGAAGGCATAGCTGTAAATGTCGATTCGCCACTGGAGCGTGTTTTAAATGCTGTCAAACCAGTCATATGATTTGAGATTGTCCACGTAATACACATAGAGGAACAGTGACGCCAAGAAGCAAAGGGAAAACCCCTATAAAAGCTAAAGTTTACGCTATTACTGTTGCCCAGATGACTAACACAAGAGGGGGGTGAATTGAGTTGTATTAAAAAAAATAACAATTATAAATCAAATATACAATTTAAAATATAAACAAAATACGAAATAACAATAAATATAAAGAGTAAGGGTAAGAGAAAAGCAAACTCAGTATGTTAACGAGGTTCGGCCCCACTGCCTACGTCCTCGCCTCAAGCTACCCCTTGAGGATCCCCGAATTCACTATTCAACCTCCTTCAGGTGGAGATAGAAACCTATTACACCTTTGAACAACACCGCTACAAAGGATCCGTGTAGAACACCCTCTACACTTGCAATCACCTTCCACGTGGTGATTCAACGATTCCCTGTGTAGAACACTTTCTACACGCACAAGGGTTGTACACACCCTTTTACTGATACAAGAATTGATAGTGGGTAGGATATCAGAAAACACTCCTCAATGAGTGAAATAAGAACAATACAAGCACAAACTATATCTCTCAAAATGAATAAGGGTTAAGGCTCAATGCTTAGAGAAGAGAGAATGAAAGCTTTGAATGAGAGTTGTATGCTCTTGGTGTTGTGAATGTGAAGCTCTCAAATGATCTATTTATAGGCATATGAGACTTCATATTCAAATTTAAAAAGATTCACATGTCAAAAACATCATCATTCATTTTTCAAAAATTTCAAACCTAATCTTTTTACTTTTTGCATATGACAAAAGGAGCACACTTTGCTTTTCAAAAATTTCAAACCTAATTTTTTACTTTTTGCATATGACAAAAGGAGCACACTTTACTTTTCAAAATATTCAAACAAAGGCATCTTCCTTTTGCATAAGTCAAGAAAAGCATCAATCACTTTTGAAAATATTCAAATAAAACATGCACATGTGAAAGATGACAATCAATCATCTTTAATATTTTCAAAGTTCAAACCTTTAATCATGGCATGCACATGTGAAAGATGACAATCAATTATCTTTCAAAATTTTCAAATTTAATTTTCAAAATATTCATGCACATGTGGAAAATGTATTTTAATGCTTTATGATAAAATATTAATTTTTGAGCCTTAATCCTAATTTCGAATTTTAAAGAGATTTACAACATTATTCTATGACTTTAATGTGAACTTGCTCCCTTCTTGCTCATGCTTGGTTTCTTGATGTGCTTGACTCCATTGTGTAGATAACTTGAGCTTGAGACTCCTTTATTCTATGAATTCATTTGTTATCATCAAAATCCATGTGTAAATATATAATTACACAAAACTTGAAACCTTAGGTTCAACAATTACGCTAGAAATAGATTTGGAAACTGAGGAAGCAATGGATGCCAGAGTGATTACTTGTAACATTCCAACCCTACTTTAGTTGGTAGCTTGTATTTGTTAAGAATTCCTGAGTAACCTTAGTTACCCTTTTAGGTAAGGTTAAATTGATGCAATATATGGCTTGTGCTCTGTTTGATTCTGGAGCATCGCGATCTTTTGTGTCTAGTGATTGCATGAAAGGGTATAAGTTGAGTGCAGAATCCTAGCTTAGAAAGTTTTAGTAGCTATTCCGAATAGAAAGATAGTTGGATGCACTCGAATAGTTAAGGATTGTCCGTTGGAAGTTGCAAGACTAACCCTAACTGTAGATTTGATCGCTTTTCATTTAATGGAATTCAATTTGATATTAGGAATGTATTGGCTATCAAGGCATTATGCTAAGATAGATTGCCGAAGGAGGAAGGTGATTTTTTATTTACCCTCGAAGGATAGGATCTATTACATGGGAGAAGTAGTTAGGTCGATTCTGTTAGTATTAACGGTAGGACGAGTAGAGAAAAATATGAAGGAATGAGCTGTCGCTTATCTTGTAGTTATGACTAGTGTGACAGAGGAACCTAAAGGAATCAAAGGGATTCCTGTGATAGAAAAATTTCTTGAGGATTTTGTTGATATTGGATTACCCCATAATTAGAAGATGGAGTTTGTGATTGAGTTAGAGCCAACAAAGGCCCTAGTGCACAAGGCACCTTATTGAATGGTCCTAGCAGAATTAAAGGAGTTAAAAGGTACAAATCGAGGAACTCTTTGAAAAGGGATTTATTGGCCCAAGTTCATCTCCATGGAGTGCATCAATTTTGTTTGTGATGAAAAATGATAGAACCATGAGGATGTGCATCGATGATTGGGACTTGAATAAGGTAACTATTAAGAATAAATACCCCTTACCTCGGATAGATAACCTATTGGATCAGTTGCAAGGAGTGTCAGTATTTTCTAAGATAGACCTACGATTAGGGTATCATCAATTGAAGACCAAGGATCAAAATGTACCTAACACAATCTTTTAGACTCGTTATGGACACTTTGAATTCTTAGTGATGCCTTTTGGACTGACGAATGCCCCAACAACATTCATGGGTTTGATGAATCGGATCTTTAGGTAGCACTTGGATAGTTTTATAGTGGTGTTCATTAAAGACATATTGGTTTATTCCAAAAGTGATGAAGAGCGCTGGGAGCACTTGAGAATAGTGTTGAGGAATTTGCAAGAACATTAGCTTTACACCAAACTTAGCAAGTGTGAGTTTTGGCTTAGGGAAGTGAAATTATTGAGATATGTCATTTCCAATGAAGGAGTGGCTGTAGACCTTGCTAAGATAGAAGCAGTAATGGAATAGTAGAAACAAGCCAATGCCCACAAGATATGTAGTTTCCTAGGTTTGTCAAGATACTACAGAAGGTTCATTGAAGGATTTTCTAAGCTTTCTGGTCTACTAACATTATTGACGAAGAAGAATGTCAAGTATGTTTGGAGTGAGGAATGTGAAAGGAGTTTCCAAGAACTCAAAAAGAGGTTAACCATGGAGCTTGTGTTGGCTTTGCTTGAGCCTCATAAGCCGTATGTGGTTTATAGTGATGCCTCTAAGATTCATTTAGGATGCGTATTAATGCAAGAAGAATGAATCTTCGCTTATGCTTCACGACAACTCTAGGATCACGAGCAGAATTACCCCACTCATGACTTGAAACTCGTTGTAGTAGTCTTTGAATTGAAGATCTGGAGACATTATCTTTATGGAGAAAGGTGTGAGGTTTACACTGATCATAAAAGTTTCAAGTATTTGTTCAGTCAGAAGAACTTAAATATGAGGCAAAGAAGATGGGTCGAGATGATTAGTGATTACCAGTGCGAAATTAAGTATCACCATGGAAAAGCCAATGTGGTAGCAGGCGCCTTTAGTTGTAAGACTTAGGTAGACATGCTATCACTTTTGGTAGGAATGCTGGAATTACTGATTGGTAAATTGCCAAGAGATGCCATGTTAACAATGGTGCAGGAGATTGTACCATTAACAGAGGAAGAAATCATTGAAGGACAAGGCAAGGATGAAAAGTTGGAGAAGCTTCGACAAAGAATTCTAAGATCCAAAGGGCCGTAGAATTTTTCGATTGGAAAAGGTGAAATGCTGTGTGTTGTGAAATTTTGCAAGCGTACGAAATCATACTAAGTAATATAATGATAAGAAAGATGTCGAACCGACGAAGACCATTTACCTATTAACTATTGAAATTGTTCTAATTATAAGTTATTTGAAAATCAAGAAAAGTGGTAGATTTTGAATTAGAAAATCAGTAACAAATTAAATTAAATCAACAACTCAAGAATTGACCAAACACTTGAAAAGAAGAAGATTTTACCCAAGAAGAAAACACTAAGGCATCCGACTCACCTAACCAATCTAATCCCAAATCCTAACCATAGAATCAATCAATTATCATCCTATTTGACGGCGAAATATTCTAACTTATATAAGACCCTCTCTCGAGTAGAATTAGAATTACTCAACAGACGATAACCCGTGATATGTCTATGCAAATTTAAAACATTTGAGCACATTAAGATTAATAATATTTCACATAAAAGCCGCACAAATCACGTTGACACATTCCTATCTTTCGTTCAATTCATGGCATACATCATACGAAGCCAAACTACATGCATCATCTCTTGAATTAACATGCACAACAAATCATTCAACTATTGGACAAATAATTAAAGACATTAAACTCAATGATGTATACTCAAAAGGAATGATAAAATTATGATCACAACGAAAAAAGATTCGTGATTGTCATGGAGAGGCTACATCGTAGCCTTAGTAATAGAAATTAGTTCATAATCTAATCGAAACAAACCATAATAATTCTGAAATTCATAATGAGAATTATGCAAAGAGAAGATTAAAAAGTTAAGAAGGAAACTCTATATAGATTGAGAATCTCTATCGTTAATAAACTCTAATTCTGCAGATTTTTGACCTTCTGCTTGAAGCACCGTTTTCTCTCTGAAGATGTTCGTTTTCGACTCTGGCTTAAACACGAAAGTTGTAGGGTTTTCTCTTGGATTTCTATAGACACTAAAATTACCCTTATTGGAGTTGTCTAGAAAATGTTATCCTCTAAATACCGAATGATACTTCAAGAATTTTGAGAAATGAACGTTTCCTATTCTCTTGATGACTCATTCAATTTCCATGACTCATTCAATTTATTTATTCTTAAAAAATAAACAAAATAAATAAAAACTCTAAAAAATAAGAAAATTAAACACAAACTAGTATAAAATTAAGAATATTAGTATGACAAAATTTATATAGAAATTATGTACATCAAACACCCCCAAACTTAAGATTTGCTAGTCCTTGAG
Source organism: Carya cathayensis (assembly GCA_011037825.1). NCBI lineage: Eukaryota > Viridiplantae > Streptophyta > Magnoliopsida > Fagales > Juglandaceae > Carya > Carya cathayensis. Next base: position 1,177,751 of record QGSO01000228.1, read on the forward strand.
CAAAAATAAAAGAGAAAAGAAAAATTAAATAAATAGAATAAGTTGATTTCTCACAATGATTGCCTCATAGATAGCATAAAGAAACTAATTCAAGGAAAGTCTAAACATTTAATAAGTTTTTAGATTAATTCAAGAGCATGCTTAGGCTATAAGAAAACCTTTGAGTGTGTGTTGAGTAACCAATCTCAACTTGCTACTCTATTAACTCAAATCAATTTATGCAAACTCGATTGAATTATGATTGATCTCTATGAGGATGAGATTCTAGAACTTCATATGCCCATTTTTCAAATAAACTCTCCACTAATGTAGTACAAACACACCACCAAAGATCAAAAGGTCTTAATAAAAGCTTGTAATGTTCGGCTTAAGGTGATGGCAAAAGAAAAAATTGGTATGAAATTCAAAGCAAGAAAATTCAACACAAGCTTCACCAATGAAGAGAGAGACAAAGTTTTACACTTACTTCTTAGAGCAACTTATAAGCAATTTATTCATCTCTTTTTTTTTTCCTTTTTTTTTTATTCTACAACCCCCAAACTTATTCTTTTTTGTAATTCGGGTTATATTATTTGTATAATTTTTTTAATTTTATTATTTTTTTATGATAGAATAACAAAACTTGTTCTTACTCTTTTAACTCTTTAACAAACTTTTTCTCTTCTCCAATGACTAAGCAAGTAACAAATTTTCTTGAAAAGGTAGGATGATTGTTTATGGGTTAAAGGTGTGGTAAATGTGGGTTAATGAAAGAAAAATGGCCAATGTGCTTAAGGCTCAAAGGGGTGACTAGAGATAGATAATTAGGGTAGGTTAGAAAAGCTCAAATGTTTCAAAGATGGCCTAGATTACTTCTCTAGTGGTGTGCTACCTATGATTTCGCCTCGAGAGATTATCAAATAGGTTCTAAAGTTCAGTGAGATCAAGAAAAAATCTAATTCACATAAATATACTCTAAGCCAACAAAGCAACTTATTGATCATGGTATTGTGTAAAAGTGTTCAAAGGAATTCAAATAACCCAAGTTAACACAAGAATTAACCACAAACAAGACAAATTTAGCATTTTCAAAAATCTAACTCAATTTCAATCAGGTAATATCATAGGCTTGTGATCATCAACCCAAAAACAAAACAAAAGGAAAACAAAATATTTTTGTGATTTTCAAAATTTTTCTTTTTCTTTTTTGTTTGTGAAAATAAATAGATACTCCCAAAATAAATGACACCTACCCCTAAACTTAAAGAACGCATTGTCCTTAATGTGAAGAATCAAAAGAGATGAAAAATTGAAAGGATAAAAGTAAACTTCCCTGAAAATGTTGCATGAGTGCAATGCTAGGTCTGGGGAATATTTGACGCAGTCATTTGGGCGTTTCGGTACCGACTCTTGAGTGTGTACACCTGGGTGTATTTCAAAGGAATGTTGTGATGCCCCCAAATTTCGCTTGGGATTGAATGGACATCTAAAGCGTCAGAACATGCAACACGTGGTTACCTGCCCTAGTTCATGACATATAAGATGCAATGTTCCTAACATACATATAGCATTATGCAATATTCGCAGCGGATAAATTTTTTTTTCTCTTGAGCAATACTATGCACCAAACTTATAATATCCCAAATAGTTAAATCGTAATCCAAACATACTTAACAAAATAAAAATCCACGATTTCAGTACGAGTCTTAAAAGACTGTAATCTAAAAAACATATGAGGCCAAACTCCATATTTACATTACCAAAATACACTATTGAGGAAACTCGTTGAGTAACTTGACTAAAAAGGCCAGAATACTATCCAAAAACTACTTATAGAAGCTGTAAGCTCCGCCTCGTGCCTATGGCGTCTAGTCAACCTCCTTTAGTCTACCATGTTCGCTCCCTGCTCTGATCCTGACACATCGCCTACCATTCGGGGAGAATAGTAGTCGGGACTACCACGGTGAGATTTAATTACAAATCTCAGTAAGTTAATAGGAAACTCCCACACAGGTTAATTATGAATGCATGGCAGTAAAAGCATGAATGCATAATTAAAGTTGTAAGTAAGCATAGCATAACTTGACATATAGCATGGCATAACTGACATAACCTGAACTGAAACATGAACTGAACTTGACTTGACATGACATGAATTTAAACTTATAATATAACATAGGCTAGCAACATAACATGAACGTGAACTTGAATTTATAACATGGACTTGAATCATAACATGCATGTGAACATACATAACATAAACATGAACTTGAATTTAACATAAATCTTAGCATAACATGACATAAATGTGAACTTGAGACATAATGTAAACATGAACATAACATAATATGAACGTGAACTTGAACATAACATGTACGTGAATATAACATGACATGAACGTCAACTTGATACATAACGTGAACATGATCATAATATAACATGAACGTGAGCTTGAACATAACATAAACGTGAACATAACATGATATGAACATGAACTTGAAACTTAAGGTGAACATGAACATAACATAACATAAACTTGATCTAAAACTTATTCTTATCTCATGGGGTTAACCATGATTGCTTATTCTTAACTTCTTGACATAAACTTGGACACTTGTTCAACGTGACCATATGGGTGCTACAGGGGTCCCCTAGAGCCATGTGTCCCTGCCGATTACCGCATCAAAACACAGGTATCTACACCAGCTGTAAATGCGTTAATATGTACTCCACAGTTATTGTAGTCCCACGTATTCTACGTGTCACAATTGCTGTGTCTCACGTAGTGTATGCTCCACACTTGTTGTGGCCCCATGAATTGTTTATGCTACACTTGCTGT
>QGSO01000228.1:1185569-1220569 GCA_011037825.1 Carya cathayensis
GTTATTCGGGATATAACTAGATTGCCATATCCCCTAAAGATCAAGAGAAAACTACATTCACATGCTCCTATGGAACATTTGCTTTTAGGAGGATGCCCTTTGGATTGTGCAACACCCTTACGACATTTCAACGTTGCATGATGGCTATCTTTTCTGATACGGTGGAAAATATAATGGAAGTTTTCATGGACGACTTTTCAGTTTTTGGTACATCTTTTGATCATTGTTTGCATAATTTAGCTCTTGTTTTGCAGAGATGTGAAGATAAAAATCTAGTCCTGAACTGGGAGAAGTGTCATTTCATGGTTCAAGAAGGGATCGTGCTTGGCCATAGAGTGTCATCTAAAGGAATTGAGGTGAATCGAGCCAAAATTGTAACCATAGAAAAACTACCACCTCCAAAGAATGTGAAGGGAATCAGAAGCTTTCTGGGACATGCGGTTATAGAAGATTTATCAAGGATTTTTCTAAACTCTCTAAACCTCTATGTAATCTTCTTGAAAAAATTATGCATTTGACTTTGATGTTGTTTGTTTGCAGGCCTTTAATGCAATCAAGGAGAAACTAATTTCAGCACCAATTGTGATTGTGCCTGATTGGAGTCAACCTTTTGAAGTTATGTGCGATGCAAGTGACTTTGCAATTGGAGCAGTGTTGGGACAAAGGCGAGACAAATTGTTTAGAGCCATCTATTATGCAAGCCGGACATTGAATGAAGCTCAATTAAATTACACAACAACTGAGAAGGAGATGCTTGCTATGGTATTTTCTTGTGACAAATTTCGGTCTTACATCATTGCTACAAAGGTGATAGTGTTCACTGATCATGCAGCACTTCGCTATTTGTTTGGCAAGAAGGATGCTAAGCCGAGGCTAATTCGTTGGATCCTCCTTCTTCAAGAATTTGATTTGGAGGTTCGAGATAAGAAAGGAAGTGAAAATTTAGCTGCTGATCATCTCTCTCGGTTAGAGCAAGAGGAAGAAAGACCAGATTCAGTGATCCAAGAAGCATTTCCTGATGAGCAGTTGTTTGCATGTGAGATTAAGCTTCTGTGGTATGCTGATATTGTAAACTACCTAGTTTGTAAAGTACTACCACCTGATCTTACTTATCATCAACGCAAGAAGTTTTTGCATGATGTGAAATATTATCTTTGGGATGAGCCTTTGTTGTTCAAAAGATGCCCTGATCAAATCATTCAAAGATGTGTGCCAGAAGAAGAGATGCAAGCCATCCTCCATCATTGCCATTCATCATCATATGGAGGACACTTGGGAGCCACCCATACAACAGCTAAGGTACTTCAAAGTGGGTTCTTTTGGCCTTCTATTTTTTGTGATAGTTATACTTTGGTGAAAACTTGTGACCGGTGCCAATGTATGGGAAATATTTCAAGGCGTCATGAGTTACCATTGAAAAGTATCTTAGAAGTTGAGTTGTTTGATATTTGGGGAATAGATTTTATAGGGCCTTTTCCTCGTTCTTTTGGTTTTGTTTATATCTTATTAGCAGTTGATTATGTGTCAAAATGGGTGGAAGCAATTGTTACAATAACAAATGATGCAAATGTAGTGCTCAAATTTCTGCACAAGAATATATTCACAAGATTTGGCACTCCACGAGCTATTATTAGTGATGAAGGGACTCACTTTTGCAACAAGTTGTTTGATAATCTTCTTTCTAAATATGGTGTAAAGCACAAGATAGCACTTGCTTACCATCCTCAAACTAATGGCCAAGCTGAAATTTCAAATAGAGAAATCAAGAACATCCTTGAGAAGACGGTCGAAACCAATAGAAAGGATTGGGCGAAGAAGATTGATGATGCTTTGTGGGCATACCATACAGCCTTTAAAACACCTATCGGGATGTCTCCTTACCAATTAGTGTATGGAAAGGCATGTCATCTTCCTGTGGAGTTGGAGCATATAGCCTATTGGGCTGTAAGAAAATTTAACTTTGATTTGAAGGCAGCAGGGGAAAAGCAACTTCTTCAATTGAATGAGATGGAAGAGTTCCGAAATTATGCATAGGAAAATGCAAAGATCTATAAAGAACGGACGAAGAAGTGGCATGACAAACAGATTCTTAGGCGAGAGTTTGCACCAGGACAACAAGTTTTACTCTTCAATTCATGACTCAAACTCTTCTCAGGAAAGTTAAAATCAAGATGGACAGGTCCTTATACAATTGATAAAGTTTTCTCTTTTGGAGCAATAGACTTGAATGACAAGACAGGAAATATTTTCAGAGTTAATGATTAGAGATTGAAGCACTACTATGGAGAACAAGTGGAGAGGAACTATGCATTTATTCCTCTTGGAGATCCTAATTGATGAAGAGTGAAAAGTCTGGCTGTAGACTTTAAAACAAGCACTTATGGGAGGCAACCCATAGAACTTTCATTCATCTTTTATTTATTTTATTATCTTTATTTATTTATTTTTAATAATTTGGATTTTGATGCAGGTTTTTTTTTTTTTATTTAGCATGAATAAAGTGCTGAAAAAATTATAAACTACGGAAGATTCACCATGAAACCAGGGAAGTTTCTTTCATTTCTTCAATCCTTTTTACTTTTGCATTACAATGAGGACATTGTTTAGTTTAAGTTGGGGGTGTAAACTCCTATAGTCATTTGATCCTCTTGTTTTATAAGTCTTGGGTTGTTTGATTCTCTTACCAAGCATGCATTGGAGTAAGATTGAATTCTTTATGACTCTGAAATTTGTGATTGATGATGGTTTTGAGAAAAATTTTCAAAAATTTCCAAAAATTTCTTTTATGTCAAGCGGAGTTTTGTGGGTACTTTGGTTTAAATCTTTGGCCTTGAACATAATTGAGCACATAGTCATTTTTCTTTTATTCCATTGAAGAGAAGAAGTTGAATTAATTGAAAGAGGGAAGTTCAATTTTTCTTTGCTCTAGAATCCGTTGATGGATCCTTGAGGAGAAATCCTAGTTGATACCAAATATTAGAGAAATGATCTAGGCATTTCTTTGTCTTAACCAAAAAGCTTTCCCAGCCGTCCTAAATATCATGTCATCATTACATGATGTGTTTCCATAGTCAACCCCCTTGAGCCTTATTTTACGTAAGCCTTTATTTGTCTTTGAACTACATAAACCATTCCCGCTCTAAACCTGAAAAACAATGAATCTACCTTTGATAGTGTGAGAAAATACTTTGGTGGAAAGTTACATTTAAAAAGAAAATTAGTTGAAAGAGAATGATCCGTATTATGTTTGCTATGTTTGATCAAAAAGAAAAAAAAGAAAAAGAAAAAAGAAAGTGAATGAAAAAGAAAAAAAAAAGAGAAAAAGAAAGAAAGAAAAAGAAAAAGAAGTCACTAAGCGGAGTGTGTATCACCTCAGATTTTGTTAAGGGAATTGTTGGTATTGCTTCAGTGATTGCAACAACAATAATGCCACCAGTATGAGTATATTGCAAAGAAAGAGTTATGATTTGAATCATGTGGATATCTCTTGTAGTGTTCTTTTCACCAAGTATTTTTTCAGTTTGCTTTGATTCTCCATATCCAGTTTTTTTCTTAACCCTCACCCTGTGGCCTATCATTACAACCTTATTAAAGACCCTTTGATCTCTGATTTTGGTGTTGACTACATTAGTGGAAAGGATTTCTGAAAATTGGACTTATGAGGTTAAGTTTTGAGAGAATTCTTCTGATTTTAGTTGTTCTACTTTTATATGAATTTGTAGGTGGTTTGAGGTTAAATTGACTATATCACACACACACACTTAACGTCTTAGCTTTAGGTTGAAGTAAACGTCTAACTCTTGCTTGACAAATTTCAAAATTTTTGATTGATTTTCTTGCTATCTTTGATATTAAAAGAGTAAGATACTAGTGATGAAATCTAAATTCATAAAAGTTTGGTGAGTGATGATACTTCTCTTTGGGGTCTAGTTGATATTGCCTAAAGTATCATTTGCTTTTCTTTTTGTTTGAGGACAAACAAAGTTGTAAGTTTGGGGGTATTTGATGACTTGCAAAATTTCATATTGCAGATTTACACCATCGCTCGAGCGGAGGAATTTGGGCGCACGAGCGAATCCAGGCAGATTCAAACACTCGATGGCCGCTCGACAGTGAGCTCGAGCGGGTTGCGGGAAAACAGTGAGCTCGATGGCCGCTCGACAGTGAGCTCGAGCGAATTCAGGTAGAGTTGAACGCTCGATGCTCGCTTGACACCCCGCTCGAGGGAACAACGTATTTTATAGATCTAGGGTTTTTCCGCCGTCAGGGCATATAAAAGTGATTTTTCATCATATGACCGTAATTTGGACTGGAGAACACGTTTTTGGGATAGAAAAAACACAGATAGAAGGATTCAAGTCATCTGTTTTTGGAGAGAGAGTTCCACGCATTGCATGTACGCTTGAATCATACACGAGCACAGACGGGAGAGAAGCAGTGAATAATTTCCTGGACTTTTTGAAGACGAGTTGCGGCTGCGAGGAGTATTTTTCAGTGTTTATTTTCCTTCCAATATTCTCAGAACAATTATGGTGAATTCGTTTATGTTGAATTCCATTTTTAGCATGAGCTAAATTTTCTTTATTCTAGGAAAACGATGTAACCTAGTTCCGGACTATGCTTGATTGTCTATGCTAATTTAAGGCAATTCTCTCTTTGTTTATCTGATTTATTATGAGTTTATTGCTTCTAATTAACTGGCCATTGATTAGATAATATTTTAATCTTGTGATTTGCTATCGAAAGACGGAATCATAGGGTAGATCTTGAATATTTCGGCATAGGTAAATATAGAGATCGAAAAATTTGTATGAACCTATGTAGTATTTAAATCATTGGTCTTATTGTTTTCTTGTTTTATTAATTTGCATATTCTTGTGTAAATTGATGAACAAGAATAATTTCCACTTTATTATCGAAAGAGGCTTTTGGATGAATTAGAGATTTGCTAATAAACAAAAAGAATTAAATTAAATTAGTTGGATGAGTAAAACATAGTGAGGAATTAGGTGAAATCGATTTCCTAGAAGTTTTCTTCCCCATTAACTTGATCTTCGAACGTCAGTTTTATTTCCTTGCGTATTATTCTTTGAGTTGATTTTAGTTTAAATTACAACTATAAAAATCATAGTGATTCCTCTAGATAAAATCAAGATTAGTATAATTTTGGTATTTGTCAAAAGGAAGGTATCAATCTCTGAGAACGATACTCTTCTTATCACTTTACTATAAAATTACGATACTGTGTACTTGCAGTTTTGCACCGATCAGTGAACAAAGGAGTTTCACTAGGATATTACCCCATCCTAGCACTTAGGGTCGTGATTGACATGAATAACTTAACTTGAACATGATCTGAAACTTGACTTAACATAAACTTGATCTGACTTCTTTACTTAACACGACATACTTGCAATGGTGAATATTACATGATATGACATACATGTAACATATGGTATACTTAACATGACATACTTATAACATATAGCAATACATGACATACATCCTAGCACTTAGGGTCATGATTGACATGAATAACTTAACTTGAACATGATCCGAAACTTGACTTAACATAAACTTGATCTGACTTCTTTACTTAACATGACATACTTGCAATGGTGAATATTACATGATATGACATACATGTAACATATGGTATACTTAACATGACATACTTATAACATATAGCAATACGTGACATAATAGATTATATAACAGATAAATATTCGTGAAAGAATAAATCATGCATAACAGATAAACATTTAATGACGTGGCATGGGATGGCATATATGATAACATACATACATAAATTTTAGTTCCCTTACCCATCATACATACACAATAAACTGATAGTAAGTTAGAAGCTAACTTACCTCGATCGTCGCGTTCTACGATAATAAAGCACGAAACCCGAGGAACTGTAAGAGGGTATTGTAAAAGTTAGAAATTTAATTACTAACAATTAGAAACATGAAAATAACCTAACTTAAAGTAAAATTACCATTTTACCCTCTACATATGGAAAAATGACCATTTTACCCATAACTTAAGGATTTCACATCCTAACTCAAAAAATTTTCAAAATTTACATTTCTCATGCAAATTTTGTCCTAAACTCAAATATAAATTTAGAAAAATTTAAAACAAATCACAACTATAGAAAACACACTATGGCCGAAACATCCATAGACCATTTCTCTTTATTTTTGTTGCAATTCCTTCCAACTTCAAAACTCATGCTTAAACCAAAATTTTGTAACAAACATCTTCCAATCATAAGTTTAAAGCTCTACTTAAAATATCCATTTAGAAAAAGCTAAAAATCAACACCAAACTTTTTTTGTAAAAAGATCCAAACACTTGAATCACAAGCTTTGACCCTAAATCAAAACATCTCCAAGAATTCCAAAAATCAAATCTTACTTCTAACATATTCATAACATCATCCTAAGATCAACCATGATTTAAATCATCAAACTAAAGTTACCAAAATCACAAAATAACACTTGGAGTTTTTGGTTTTATACTTAGTCCAAAAATAGAAACTTGTTTCTCAACTAGTTTTGATCAATCTCTTGATCCATGGCTTACAAAGATGAGATCTTCAAACTAAAACATCACATGATTTAAAAAATGTTTCTTAAAGAAGATCCAACCATCAAACTTAAAATCACATGGCTAAAAGTCAATAAAACATGGATCTAACCCAAAAACATCAAATCTTAGGCCTAACCGAATTCCTCTTGCATAGAAAAATAATATCTTTAAAACTAATTCTAAATATCTTCGAAATAATATGCTAACATGAAAATAAGAGACTTAGGATCATCCTATAAAAATATCAAAGCCTTTAGAGTAAGATCAAATATCGAAATATTCAAACTTTCTTCAAATAAAAACTGTTTTGCCACTTCCAGTTTTCAAGTTTCTAGATCTAGGAAACTCTATCATCAAAAGCTTTATTCATGCAACAAAACCTCAATAAACACTCTTAAAGACATGCTAACAACACTCCATAAAATTTTCGGACCAAGATATGTCCATTAGCTTGGTCAAAAACTCCAAAACATAACATACTCTCCAGATTCATGCCCAGAATGACATTTCCATGGTTAAAAATACTTTTTACTAACAAATGACCATGGAATGATACGAATAATATATCTACGGAAACTATACTCAAGGAGGAACAACTTTTATGAAGGAATCATTGTGTGAAAATACTTACAAAGGGTAAAAAATCTCCACGCAATAAGACCTAGAAATCTAAATCAAAGAGTTAAACCAAATCTTCACTTTATCCTTTAAAGAGAAAGGAAATAAATGAAGTCTAATGAATTCATCAGTAACAACCCGAGTGATAAAAGTAGCACAAGCCAACTCAAAATCTGTCAAGTGCTGGTAAGGACTCTCAGAATCCATCCCGTGGAACTGAGGTATCACTGACATCATGCCATGCTTAATAGAGAAATTAGGTGCATTTTCTGGTAAAACAATGCATGAAGGTGTAGTGGTGCGAGTGGGTTGCAAATAGTCCTTAAGAGTGCGTGGTGCAGGTGCAGTCATGTTTTCTGGTTCAATTTCAATTTCGTCACCTGACTCACTCAAAGAAAAGACAGAAGAGCTATCTATCTCCAAGCTGTGTATACTACTCTCAACACTCGATGTAACTCTAAGCAACCTATTTGAAGTGTCTCTCACCCATGACATGAAACATTAGTTTAGAGAAGCATATAAAAAAAAATAACGAGCTTAAATTCAAGTTAAACTACTTTCCCCGGCAACGGCGCCAAAAACTTGCCTCACTCAAAATGAGTAGCACTAATGCTATCCCAAGTGCAAGAGGATGTCGTGTAATAATTAGAAATAAATTCCTAGATCGTCTCCTCAGGAAAAGTTACTTAAAATTAAACTCGTTGAAAAATGTGAAAAACTTCACAAAGAGAAAACAAAAGGATGGTATGTGCAATGGATGGAAGAGGTTACTAGTCATGGACTAGATTCATATTTTTAGATTTTTGATTGTCGGATTGGAATGTAAATGACTAATAGATTAAACTCAGAAATTAATAAAACTAAATTAATAATTAAATTAGATTAGAAAGTAATTGACAAAACATGCACAGAAAATTGAAAAGCCCCAAAATCAATGTTCTAGGGTTCATCATTGTATCCAAATCACAAATTCTCAAATTAAACCATAGTAATTGTAATCACTATTAAAATGAAAGCTTAATGAAACAATAAAAATAAATAACATGAACTAAATGAATAACAGAAAAATCGTTCAAACTTCTAAGCCAAAAATCTACAAAATAATGCAGAAACTTAAAACTGAAATGAAATAGCAAGTAGGGAAAGAAATGATCAAGCCAATTGAATGGAGATGAAGATTCGAGCTAGTGGAGGAGGATGAGCTGCAGTAGCAATTGGACTCCTCAAGGAGTTCTTCAATGTGCTGCAATTTGAGTGAATGATCCAGTGGAAAATGTGTAGTTGCTTGAATGATCGCTTGTCTGAAACCTCTTCTCCGAATTTGAATGAAAATCAATGGAAAAAATGAATTCTAAGTGTTTCTCTACTCAAAACCGAATTTTTCAGCTCCAAGCCGCCTTGTGGTGATGATGACCGAATGAGCCTAGCTAACTTGCTTGGCCTTGAGCTTACACAACCATGGAGAGTCTTAGGTTGATGAAGTTTTGTTGTTTTTGTGGTGGAAGGGATGATTATGGGTATCCTAAGTGTATGGATCCGTGTAGTGCATGCAAGCACAAGGTGATATGGTTAGTGTGGTTCTTGAGTGTTGGCCGAATGGTTGAGCTAAGGATGGAAGGAAGGATGATGGCTTGGATTGGGATGTGATAAATGGTCAATTATGTGGTATTAATACTCTTAAATATCTTGAGTTAAAAGTGCTTTATGAGTTAAAATAAGAGTATTAATTAGATAATGTGACTTAATTTTATTTGACATGCGAAATAAGATATTACCCCTAATTAAACATAGATGCATGCATTTTGATGTAGGGCTGACTAATGCTTACGCAAAACTTATATTTGGATCTTGGTCGGTGTCCAAGAGTGAAGCCATTGCCTACATAGCTGAAAGAAAAAAAAAAGTCTATGAAGATAAAAGCAAGTGAAAGAAACAATTTGAAGCAAGTGGGCAGCACACACTAGGAACTTGGGACATGGCAAACCGAACACATGCATAAAAACCAACAACTCGACAGCTCACACAGAAAATTAAGAAACACTTGCAGCAACTCACACAGCTCATGCGCATGCAGGAAAACTCTCGGCTGGAACTCAAGAGGCACATGCAGAAAGTTAAGAAACACATGTAGAAAATAGAAACAACATGCAGAAAATGAAAGCAGAAAACTGCAGCAGAAAATGAAGAAACACTTTCAGCAGAAAGACACGGACAGCAACCAACGTGGGCAACAAAACACATGCAGAAAAGCAAAAGGAAAAGCAGCAGCAGAAAATGCAACCCACGGCAGGAAAGCACTCACATGCAGAAAATGAAAGCAGAAAACTGCAGCAGAAAATGAAGAAACACTTTCAGCAGAAAGACACGGACAGCAACCAACGTGGGCAACAAAACACATGCAGAAAACTAATCAACACAGCAGAATACAGCACTCAAACATACAGCTCACGGATGCAGGGAGAAGAAATACATGCAGACCAACGTGGGCAACAACTCACACATGCAGAAAAAAAAAAGAGAAGGAGCACATGCAGAAATCACAAAAGAAACTCACGCGGCTCAGCACACATGCAGAAGAAACTCATGGCAAACCAGGACATATGCAGAAACACATGCAGCAGAAAGTAACATGCACATGCAGTCCACGGATGTAGAAATGCAGAAACCAGCCATGCACATGCAGAAAGCAGAAAACAAACAAGCTGGAACTTACACATGCAGAAGCAATTCACACCTAGAAACAGCAATACAGATCACATGGACAACACCTGCTGAAAGCAAACTCAAAGGAACTCAAACCACACACACATGCAGCTCACTCACATGCATCACTCGGACAACACTTATAAAAACCAGGGAGAGAAAGCTAGGAGGACAGACTTGGACGTTGCAGATTCTTTTTCTGTTTTCTTTTCCTGTTTCTCTCGTAGCTTTAGTTTCTTGGTTTTTCTTCTTTGTTTCTTTTGTTTTCAGCAAGCGGGGCATTCTTCTTTTCTTTACATAGGAGACGGAGGCAGCAAGGGGGGAGTTAGTTTTAGTTTTTTTTTTTTTTCTGTATCATTTCTTTTCAGTCGGCTTAGTTATTTTTTTACTTCACTTGTTTCCGTTTGGTTAGACAAAGGCATCTATGTTTTTTTGGGTCTTTATTCATTTCTCTTTTTGTTAATTTAGAGCACGGCAACTTTAGTTTTTTTTTTTCTCGCAATATTAATTTTATGCTTGTTAGTTTAGAGCGTGGCGGTTTTGTTTTAGTTTTCGTAGATTATTTATTTCTTTAATATAGTTTGTCTTATTTCTTCATGCTAATATTATAGACTTTTTATTTTTATTTCATTCTAAAGTTTATTTATATTTTCTTAGTTTTTGATATGGTTTCACTTAGATTTATTTTTGTCACTAAAAATATCATGTGTAACTAATTTCTAAAGCTTGGGTTGTGGAATGAGATTTAATTTATTTTAGATTCTAGTTTGATGCAATATTTTGTTGTTGAATGTTGATTTCACTAAGTTACTAGTCGGATTCAAATGGAAAATAGATTGCGGCTCTTGCTCTTGTTTTGTTGTTGACGTAAGGCACAACAAAAGCTTGAATTTATCAAGGCCTCTTTCGATTGATTATGAATATAAATTTGGCTAGTAAATTAGAGAATTTCTTGAGAAAATATTGCAAAAACTTGAGCTTAATTTTTATCTTCCGAATATCAATTCCTTGACTGGATTGTTAATCGAGAAATTATCTAGAATCCGAAATAAAAAGAATCTCAAACCCAACCCAAGTGTTTGTTTTATTGTTTCTTGCAAGTTTAATTCATTTGCTACACACTTTCTCTAAGTCTCTTAGTTTTGGTAATTTTAGAAATATAGATCCACATCAATTTTCATCTTTCATAATCGATACATCTTTTACACAAAGAAAATCTCACAAACGCTTTGATAATCCCTTTGTCCCTGTGAATTCGATCTTGGGACTTACCCTTGTATTACTTTGACAGCTTCTACGCTTGGAAGACAATATTATAAGCTGAGTTAGGATGGCTAGGGCAATGGTGAGTCACGGGTTTCCATATGTGGATGGGGTGAACTTGTCATGAAGGAAAGAGGGGGTCTAGCCTACCTCTTTAGTGGGCGGCTAGGATTGAGTGGTGAAGGGATCTGTGAGGTTTGAGGGGCATCTAGGGTTATGAGACTAAGTGTGAGGTGGCATGAGTATTCGGTGGGGTGTTGGGTGTCTAGGGTTAAGAGCTTAAGGCTTCACGTGGGTAGTGGGAAGGTAGGGTTTCCTGAATGATGAGGGGTGACTTGACTAGTGGAAAGACAATTTGGTTGGTTACCACTCATAGGTGTCGGCTAGAGTTGGATGGCTTAGAGTCTCGTGGGTGAAAGTGGGGGTGACTAGGATGTCCTTATTTGAGAGGGGGGAACTTTAGCTAGAGTGAAAGGAGGATGTCTAGGGGCTCTTTTAGTGGACGGCTAGGGTTTCCCGAAATGGGTGGAGACAACTTTGCCTAAGGTAAAGCAAGGTTGTCTAGTGACCCTTTTAGGTAAGTGGACTAGGGTTTGTGGAAATGGGAGCTAGGTTGGCCGGCAAGTGGGGCTTGGGTGTGATGATGCGTAGGTGAGTGTTGGGAGGCTAAAGAGACCACGTGAGTGATGGGGAGATGGGATGTCCCGAATTGTCAAAGGCTTCTAGACTAGTAAAAAGGCAAGATGAGTGGGGCTGGTTTTTGGTGAGGGGTTGCCGAGTGGGAATAAAGAAATGGGACAGCTTGCTTTTTGGCCTTTTGGAAAAGCAAGTTGTGTAGTGGTGTTAGGTTTTCCCTATTTGAGAGGGGCGGACACTTGCTTTTTGGCCTTTTGGAAAAGCAATTGTCTAGGCATCCTTTTGGGGTGGCGGTTTAGGGTTGTCATCCTAGGTTGATTGGGGAAATGAGATGGATGGCTAGGATTTGTGGATTAAGGGATCCGTTGGTGAGAGGGAGCTAGGGTTTTCCGAAATAGTTAAGGGCAACTTAGCTCATGGTAAGGCAAATGACCACTTTTAGGTGGCGGCTAGGTTTGAGGGAAATGAGAGATGGGTTGGACGGCAAGTGGGGGCTAGGGTTTGGAAGTTTGGTGGCTTGTTGGAGGGCAATGGTGAGTCACGGTTTTGGTGAGCATGATGTGGGGTGATTGGTGTGGCCGTGTATGAGTGTTAGATGGGTTTGGGAGTGTTTGAATGGTGGGAAAGCTCAAGACAAAGTATGAACAAGGCATAAACATAATGAACCATGGCATGCACGAAAAATGGAGATGGAGATTAAAGAAAGAAAACACTCAACAACAGAATAACACAAATGAAAGGTTAGCTTGAACAACTTCCATTCACGGATGGCAAGAAGTGCTTCTATCTTTTGAGGTTCATGGATTGAACCCAAAAGATGGAAAGATAGCTCAAGAAACTTTATGAACATGAAGAACAAGAAGAACAATGGTACAAACGCAAATGATAATGGAAAGCAAGAAAGATTATGGACCATAATGCACAGTAATCAATAGTTGGTAGAATTCAAGCAGAAATTCATGCTTTTAATCAATTAAAATCACAACTTTGATTTATTCATTTTTCCATATAAAACCAATGATAAAGTAATGAAAGAATTAAGATATATTGGTTCTAAAAGCATTAAGAATGCAATAAATCAGCTCAATCAAGTAGGTTATCAGAAAACACTCCTCAATGAGTGAAATAAGAACAATACAGTACAAACTATATGTCTCAAAATGAACAAGGGTTAAGGCTCAATGCTTAGAGAAGAGAGAATGAAAGCTTTGAATGAATATTGTATGCTCTTGGTGTTGTAAATGTGAAACTCTCAAATGATCTATTTATAGGCATATGAGACTTCATATTCAAATTTAAAAAGATTCACATGTCAAATACAACATCATTCACTTTTCAAAAATTTCAAACCTAATCTTTTTACTTTTTGCATATGACAAAAGGAGCACACTTTACTTTTCAAATATTTTAAACAAAAACATCTACCTTTTGCATAAGTCAAGAAAAGTATCAATCACTTTTGAAAATATTCAAATAAAACATGCACATGTGAAAGATGACAATCAATAATCTTAATATTTTCAAAGTTCAAACCTTTAATCATGTCATGCCATGTGAAAGATGACAATCAATCATCTTTCAAAATTTTCAAATTTAATTTTCAAAATATTCATGCACATGTGGAAAATGTATTTTAATGTTTTATGATAAAATATTAATTTTGAGCCTTAATCCTAATTTCAAATTTTTAAGAGATTTACAACATTACTCTATGATTTAATGTGAACTTGTTCCCTTCTTGCTCATGCTTGGTTCCTTGATGTACTTGACTCCATTGTGTGGACAACTTGAGCTTGAGACTCCTTTATTCTTTGAATTCATTTGTTATCATCAAAATTCATGTGTAAATTTATAATTACACAAAACTTGAAACCTTGGGTTCAACAATCTCCCCATTTTTGATGATGACAAATACTTGATAGAACCTGAAGTCTGTATTAATACTTAAGCTCCCTTTGAAAATTGTGTTAGTTTTCAAGCAAAAGTATAAATATAATTCCAAGCATATATAACAAGTTTAGCAAATTTAAACAATATTAATGTTCTAGTCTAAAACTTCTCCCCCTTTTGGCATCATTAAAAAGGATCCACAGTAAGTAAAGGACGGAAGAAAACGGTGTATTAGTAAACACTGTAGATAGTTGAAAAACATAGAGCCGTCCGTGACCCGACAAGTACTGCAAAGGCTTGAAGCCTAACTCTATGAATTTAGTGCGGCTGGAGATTTAAACAATCGCCTGATGTTGTTGACAAACGGGATTGAAGGCTCTGCGTTTCTATAAAAAAATCATTTTCACCCATCGGATACAAAAAAAAAATCACATTGCTCCTTGACCTGAGTTTTGTTTTTCATAACAATAGAATGGCCGAGCAATTCTCTTCCATTAATGTTCCAGACTTGAATCAGGAACCCTTGACGCATCAACCATCAATCTCCTCTCCTGAGGCCGTCAATACCATGATAGGAGCAGAGATCCATTTTTCTAGTAGGGCTGATTCTGAGATTGTTGCAGAATCAAGAATGCTCAGTAGTCAATATGCTGCCTCTGTTACGACCATGTCTCGGAGGTTAATGGCGAGGGTGAGTGAGATTGATCATCTTAACATCCAAATATCTGAGTTACGACAGAAGCTTGCTAATAAGGATAGAGAGAATAAAAGGCTAAAGCAAGAAAACAAAGAGTTGAAAAAATTTACAGATTGGTATGCTCATGATCTGCAACCACGAATAGAGGAGCTGGAACGAGAAAGGGTTCAGATACAAGGTCAACATCGGCAGATAACAGCAGAGGTTCATCGTTTACTAGAAAAATAGGGACAATCTACTGTTAATCTCGCTGGCTTAGTAAGAAAACTTTTGACAATGTGTGTCCAGCATATCTTGTATTTCTTTTGACTAAATAAGATTTGAAGAGACAATAGTTTGTCTTGTTCTTTATGCTATCTCTATAAAATCAGTCTTAAAGTTCATCCAATATGCATCAAATCTTATTCTCATATCTATAACTCATCTGCATTCCTTCAACATTCAGTTTTCAATTCTTTTCTCAATGGCTCATTCTTCTAACATTCCTCTAGATCCATTTATGAGGTATTCAGCATCCCAACCTCCTGTCCTTTCTGCAGCTGTCATTGGTGCCATATTGCGGCAAGAAAATAAGAGTGTGACTAATAAGTCAGACTCCGATGCTATCTATGACTTGGTGAGTCTCGGGACTCGTTACTCATTCTCTATTGTTGCTTTTTCCAAGCGGCTACAAGCCAAAAACCATGAGGTTGAAAAACTTAAAGAACAAATTGTTGTACTTCAACGAATTGTTCAAGAGTCTCACACAAGGGAAGGAATCATTCGGCAGAAGAATAAACAGTTGAAATCTATATTGGATTCTTCATTCTGCTTGCCAGTTCCCATGGATAGGGATGACATGATATTGTATGAAGAGAATGAGCGTCTCAAACATGAGGTTAAGAACCTTAAGTTTATGTAAAAGTATTTAAAAAAATCTCTCTCTATTTTTATGAACTCTGGTCTATCTATTAAGAAATATTCATAACATGCATCGTGTGTGTTTGTGAACTCTAGTACTATATCGCCTTTCTGCACATGATCTCGAAGAAAATGATATCTTATTTCAATATGCTTAGTTCTAGAATGTTGTATTGGGTTCTTTAAAAGATTTATACATTAGTTCTAGAATCTTGTATTATCACATTTGATTGGAATGTGATTATACATTAGTTTAAAATCTTCAAGTTGTTGCTTCATGTAAAGAACTTGAGCACAACAACTACCCGCAGTAACATATTCTACCTCAGCAGTAGATAGTGCAACAGAATTTTGTTTTTTACTAAACCAGGAAACTAGTGCATGACCTAGAAAATGACATGCACCACTAGTGCTTTTTCGATCTATTTTACAACCAGCATAATCTGCATCTGTGTAGCTGATTAGATCGAAAGATGTGTGCTTAGGATACCATAACCCTAGGTTAATTGTACCACTAAGATATTTAAGGATGCGCTTAACTGCAATTAAATAAGATTCTTTGGGAGATGATTGAAAGCGTGTACATAAGCACATACTAAACATAATATCTGGTCTACTGGCTGTCAAATATAATAAGCTACCAATCATACCTCGATATACCTTCGAGTCAATGGCTTTACCGGATTCATCTTTATCAAGTTTAGTAATGGGCTCATTCGGTGTTCCATTTCCTTAGCACCTTCCATCCCAAACTTCTTCAGCAATTCCTTAATATATTTTGATTGATTGATGAATGTCCCACTTTTTGCTTGCTTAATTTGCAATCCGAGAAAGAATGTAAGTTCTCCCATCATGCTCATTTCAAATTCTTCCTGCATAGTCTTAGCAAAAACTTGCACATATTTTCATTAGTAGCACTGAATATTATATCATCAACATAAATCTGAATCAAAAGAATATCATCATTTTCGTATTTAATGAAAAGAGTTGTATCAATTTTTCCTCTTGAAAAACTTTTTTCAATCAAGAAACCACTGAGTCTCTCGTACCAAGCTCTAGGAGCTTGTTTGAGTCCATATAGTGCTTTTGTGAGTTTGAAAACATGATTTGGAGAAATATGATTTTCAAAACCTGGAGGTTGCTCAACATATACCTCTTCATTTATAAAACCTGTTTAAGAAAGCACTTTTAACATCCATTTGAAAAAGTTTGAAATCTTTATAACAAGCATATGCAAGTAGCATTTGAAAAGCTTCTAATCTTGCGACTGGTGCATATGTCTCATCATAATCAATTCCTTATTCTTGATTGAAACCTTGGGCTACAAGTCGAGCCTTATTTCTAGTAATGACTCCGAACTCATCTTTCTTATTTCTAAAAACCCATTTTGTTCCAATAATAGTATGATTTTTGGGTCTAGGAATAAGTGTCCAAACATCAGTTCTTTCAAATTGATTAAGCTCTTCTTGCATAGCTATAATCCCAGATTCATCAAGAAGTGCTTCATCAATATTTTTAGGTTCAATCTGAGATAGAAAAGCAGTATGATTGCAAATATTTCTAAGAGATGATCGAGTACTTACACCTCGAGAAGATTCTCCCAGAATTTGTTCCACTGGATGATCTTTCACAAATTTCCACTGTTTGGTTGCATCTTGTATTAAATTTTAATGATCTTTCCTGATGTCTCCATGTTGGACTTCCTCTATTGTGTTCTCTTTGTTGAGATTGAGACTTTCCGTATTATTTATACCTCCTGTTTCTTCATCAATGGATTTCTTGGAGAGTAGAGAATTAGATTCATCAAATACTACATGCATAGATTCTTGTACAGTCAAAGTCTTTTTATTGAATACTCTATAAGTTTTACTATTAGTAGAATATCCGAGAAAGATACCTTCATCAGATTTTGCATCAAATTTGCCTAAATTATCCCTATCATTCAAAATAAAACATTTGCATCCAAATACATGAAAGTAACCAATGTTGGGCTTTTTCTCATTCCAAAGCTCATAGGGGGTTTTATCTAATTTAGACCTTAGCATAATTCTATTTATAACATAACATGCAATACTTATCGCTTCGGCCCAAAAATAACTAAGCAAGTTGTTCTCATTAAGCATTATTCTTGCCATCTCTTGAAGAGATCTATTTTTCCTCTCTACTACCCCATTTTGTTGAGGAGTTTGAGGAGCAGAAAAATTAGGCATAAAACCATTTTCATCACAAAATGTTTTAATATTTTTATTAACAAACTCTTTTCCTCTATCACTTTGGATACTTGAAATAGTATAACCCTTTTCATTTTGAATTCTCTTGCATAACTTGGTAAAGGCATTATGTGCCTCATCTTTATGAGTAAGAAAGATTACCCAAGTATATCTAGAGAAATCATCAACAATAACAAAAGCATAATATTTTCCTCTTAGACTTGCAACTCTATTTGGTCCAAAAAGATCCATGTGTATCAGTTGCAGTGGTCTGGTAGTGGAAATATGTTTCTTGGTTTTAAAAGAAGTTTTTGTTTGTTTACCAAATTGGCATACATCACAAATTTTGTCTTTAAGAAAATTTTCCATTGGTAAACCTCTCACAAGATCATTTTTTGAAAGTTTAGAAATAAGTTCCATGTTGGCATGACCTAGTCTTCTATGCTATAGCCAATTAGTTTCATTTTGAACTGAAAAACAAATAGCATTTTGTGAGCTAATTTCTTCAAAATCGATTGTATAAATATTGTTGCTTCTAAAAACAATAAAACAAATATTACAATCATGATCATTCAAAATAATGCACTTATTCATTTTGAAAGTAACTGTAAATCCTTTATCACATAATTGACTTATGCTCAAAAGATTATGTTTTAAACCTTCAACAAGTAGAACATCTTCAATTATGATAGAAGATTTATTACCAATTTTACCTATTCCCACGATCTTCCCTTTCGAATTGTTTCCAAATGTTACATGTCCTTCTTCTTTAGATCTAAGATCAAAGAATTTAGTCTTGTCTCCCGTCATGTGTTTTGAACATCCACTATTTAAAACCCATTTGTTTTTGCTTGTGGAGGACTTCATGCATACCTATAAAAACAATTAAAATGATTTTTCTTGGTACCCAAGTTCTTTGGGTCCTTTATTTATTAGTATTAGAAGAAACAAGATTTTTAGGTACCCATATGGCCCTAATAGTCATTGTATGCTTTCTTCTAATAGGACAAGCAAGATAATTATGACCATTTTTATTACAAAAATTGCAAATAACATGTGGCATATATGAAGAACTTGAGTGATTATAATAGTATCTTTTTTTAACAAAATTATTATGAAAAGAATTTTGAATATTGGACTTTGATGTAGAAGGATTATCAAATAAGTTTTTATAAGGTTTAAATTTTTGTTTTGGCATATATCCCAAACTTGCCTTGTCAAAAACACATCTTTGACTACCAAGAAATTTTTCAAAATTTCTTTTTCCATTCATAAAGTTTTCAACAATATTTTCTAAATCAGTTTTCTTCTTCTTCAACTTAAGATTCTTATCTTTCAAAACAATAATTTCTTTTCTTAAAATATCAACTTCGTTTGTTAAAGAAGAATTTTTCTTTTTCAAAGCAGTATATTTGATATCCAATTTTTGAAATTCCTCATATACCTCTTCTAAAACATTTTGCAATTCTTCATATGAAGGATTTTCAATATTATCAAGATTTGTTACCTCAATGTCATCTTTAGCCATATGACAGAGATTTGCTGATTCTTCATTGCTTACTTCACTATCTGAGTTACTTGAATCATCATCCCATGTAGCTTTCATTGCTTTCTTGCCTTTGCTTCGATCTTTCTTTAGCAGAAGACAATCTGGCTTGATTGACCAGGTTTATTGCATTTATAACAAATTAAAGTGTCATTTTTACCTGAATCTTTCTTAGAAAACTTTTTGAAGGATTTCCTTGGAGGAGTTTTATTTTTCTTTAAGAACCTCTGAATTTTTCTTGTTATCATCACAACTTCTTCATCTTTGTCATCATTTTCCTCATCTTCATCACTTTCACTTTCATGAGGAACAGCTTTAAGTGCCAAACTCTTGTTTGGCTTTCCTTCTTCTTCTCCTCTTTTCAATGTGTACTCATGGGTGATAAGTGACTCGATGAATTCATTCACTTCAAACTTCTTGAGGTCTCTAGCTTCAAGAATCGCTGTCACTTTTGATTCCCAACTTTTTGGTAGAGAGTTGAGAATTTTTCTTACTATCTTCACTTTGGAATAAACTTTGTCAAGAGCTGTCAAGCTGTTTATGATGTTAGTAAAACGAGTGTGCATACTAGAAATAGATTCATCATCATTCATCTTAAACATTTCATATTCATGAGTAAAAATATAAATTTTTGATTCATTGACTTGAGAAGTTCATTCATAAGTAACTTCCAAGTTATCCAAAATTTCCTTTGTCGTAGCGCAAATCATTATTCTATTAAACTCATTACCATTGAGAGCATTATATAATAAATTCATAGCAGTTAAATTCAAAGTATAAAGTCTATCGTCTTCACGATCAAACTTTTCTTATTCCTTTTTGACCTTTACTCCATCAACCACTTTTGTTGGAATATAAGGTCCATTTACAATATATTTCCAGATTTCTCAACCTTGAGCTTGAAGAAATTTTCTCATTCTAACTTTCCAGAATGAGTAATTGTCTCCACAAAAGAGTGGAGGCTGACTGCTAGATTGACCTTCACCAAATGAAGCTGCAATGTTAGTTATAAGATCTTAACTCAAAAGATAGTTAATATTATAATAGAGCTCTAGCTCTGATACCAATTATTGCCCAAATAACTAACACAAGAGGGGGGTGAATTGAGTTGTATTTAAAAAAATAACAATTATAAATCAAATATACAATATAAAATATAAACAAAATACAAAACAACAATAAATATAAAAAGTATGGGTAAGAGAGAAGCAAACTCAGTATGTTAACGAGGTTCGGCCCCACTGCATACGTCCTGGCCTCAAGCTACCCCTTGAGAATCTCCGAATTCACAATTCAACCTCCTTCAAGTGGAGATAGAAACCTATTACACCTTTGAACAACATCGCTACAAAGGATCCGTGTAGAACACCCTTTACACTTGCAATCACCTTACACGTGGTGATTCAACTATTCCCTGTGTAGAACACTTTCTACACGTACAATGGTTATACACATCCTTTTACTGATACAAGAATTGATAGTGGGTAGGTTATCAGGAAACACTCCTCAATGAGTGAAATAAGAACAATACAATACAAATTATATTTCTCAAAATGAACAAGGGTTAAGGCTCAATGCTTAGAGAAGAGAGAATAAAAGCTTTGAATGAATATTGTATGCTCTTGGTATTGTAAATGTGAAGCTCTCAAATAATCTATTTATAGGCATATGAGACTTCATATTCAAATTTAAAAAGATTCACATGTCAAATACAACATCATTCACTTTTCAAAAATTTCAAACCTAATCCTTTTACTTTTTGCATATGACAAAAGGAGCACACTTTACTTTTCAAAAAATTCAAACCTAATCTTTTACTTTTTGCATATGACAAAAGGAGCACACTTTACTTTTCAAAAAATTCAAACCTAATCTTTTACTTTTTGCATATGACAAAAGGAGCACACTTTCATTTTCAAATATTTCAAACAAAAACATCTACCTTTTGCATAAGTCAAGAAAAGTATCAATCACTTTTGAAAATATTCAAATAAAACATGCATATGTGAAAGATGACAATCAATAATCTTAATATTTTCAAAGTTCAAACCTTTAATCATGTCATGCTCATGTGAAAGATGATAATCAATCATCTTTCCAAATTTTCAAAATATTCATGCACATATGAAAAATGTATTTTAATGTTTTATGATAAAATATTGATTTTGAGCCTTAATCCTAATTTCAAATTTTTAAGAGATTTACAACATTACTCTATGACTTTAATGTGAACTTGTTCCCTTCTTTCTCATGCTTGGTTCCTTGATGTACTTGACTCCATTGTGTGGACAACTTGAGCTTGAGACTCCTTTATTCTTTGAATTCATTTGTTATCATCAAAATCTATGTGTATATTTATAATTACATAAAACTTGAAACCTTGGGTTCAACACTCTTGGTTCTTGGTATTTTAGAAACTTAGATTTACATTTATTTTCATCTCTCATAGTCGATACATTTTTTTGCACAAAACTCTCACAAACGCTTTGATAACCCATTGTCCCTGTGGAATACGATTCTGGACTTATCCTTGATACAACTTGACACTTCTACATATGGAAGCACATTCGAGACCGAGTCAGTAAGTGTGACTTGCACGACTTAAGAATTCTGTAGAGGGAAGATATGGACCTGAATGACCATTGATTTGAGGTAGATATGTGACATGAAGTGGAGAATAGAGAGGGGATAGGACAGCCTGTAGAAGCTGTGAGGTATGGAGGTTGATGGGGTGGGTTTCTCCATCTCATCAAGGCACTATTGGGTGCAGCCAAGGGCAGTGGATGGTCTGCCATGTGGGGGAGGAAACTTCTCCAAGAAGCCTTGCCAAGGTGGCCAAATTCGTGGGCCTCAACCAAGTGGGCTTCAATTTGGGGTTTAAAGGGGGTTTGGTTAGGGTTTGATATGCTATCAAGCCTAAATCCAAATTTTCTTGGCCCAATCAAATTTTCAAGGTTTAAAATGTTGGGTAATATTGTCATAACAAGGATTTGAGAAATTAATAGCATGTGAAAGTGATTTAATCAAGTGATTAAACACAATGCTAGAAATTGGATAAAAAAGGGTTTGAAGGCCAACTTTAGGGTTTGGGGAAATCGTTTAGGGTTTCGGCTTCAAACAAGCTTTTGGGTTTCAATTGGATTCCAAACATTTAGGGTTTCACTAGGATTGAAACCCTCTTTGATCTGGCTCAAATGGTTGATCAGATGAAAAAGGTTTTGCTTAGGTGGCACGATCTTACACCTTGATTTCCTTCACAAATTCATCTAATGGTTCCTCTTTATGCCAAGTGTCTAATACTATTCACTATGTGTGGCTAAGATCTTGCCAAGTGTCCAAATAAAACTTCTCTAAACTAATTTGGACATTCCACGCTGTGATTTTGAAAACACTGCACTTAGTACGCTTATCAAAGTTACTATTCACTCCACAAAAATGCGTAATAAACTTAGTACTGAAAAATCTTAAATATTCATATTAACCTACAGTGAAAATTGCTTACCAAAACTCAACCCCGAAATGCCCCTAAAAATAAATTCACAGTTTCAAACAAGAGTTTCGTCCGAAATTATGAAAATGTGTTATTGCGTCATAAAGTCCTAAATATTCAACTGAGTCTAGTAGCATAAACTATAACGTAATCTGACACTTCTAACTACCTCAAACAATTAAAATCGCAATTCTGTCACTATAGTGAGTAATAACACTGACTATGTTGACAGATTAAAACCTGTGCGATTGATCGATTCATGAAAACTTATGGGGTTTTCATGAGATTTTTAAAGTCTATAAAAATTCTACCATTGAATTTCTAGCGGGCTGTTACAAATGTTGTGGAAGGCTCTGCTAACACAGAGTTGCGGAGCTCCCAAAAAGCACTTGGTTATAGTCTTTATCTTGATGTTTCCTTCTTTGAATCACTAATCAATCAAATCAATGGAGACTTTTTGCTTTTTGAAATCTCCTTTGAAGTAGGGCTTTAGACGTTGACCATTAATTTTGAATGTGCCTTTTGAGTTGTTAGAAACCTCAATGGCACCATACGGGAAAACTTCTGCTACCGTGAATGGTCCAGACAATCGGGACGGTAATTTTTCAAGGAAGAGGCGAAGTCTAGAATTATATAGTAGAACTCTTTGGCCAACTTAAAAGTTTCTCGTGAGAATGTGTCTATCATGCCATCTCTTGGTTCTCTCCTTGTATATGCGAGCATTCTCATAGGATGCATGCCGGAACTCATTCATCTCGTTGAGTTGTAATATCCTTTTCTCACCTGCTGCCTCCATCTCAAAATTAAGAGTCTTGATAGCCCAATAAGCTTTGTGTTCCAACTCCACCGGTAAGTGGCATGCCTTCTTGAAAACTAGACAATAGGGGGATATACCAATTGGAGTTTTGAAGGCAGTCCGGTATGCCCATAGTGGATCGTCTAACTTTTTGGACCAATCTTTCCTTGAGTTGCTCACGGTTTTCTCCAATATTCGTTTCAACTCTCGGTTGAAAATTTCTACTTGTCCACTACTTTGAGGATGGTATGGAGTGGCAACCTTGTGTGTAACACCATATTTGCTCAAGAGTGCCTCAAATTGCCGGTTGCAAAAATGTTTTCCCCCATCACTAATTATTGCTCTTAGAGTTCCAAACCAAGTGAATATCTGTTTTTTCAACAAATTCATTACAACTTTAGAATCATTTGTAGGGAGGGCCACGACCTTTACCCATTTGAAAACATAATCCACAGCTATTAAAATGTATTGATTAGAGAAAGAATGAGGGAATGGCCTTATAAAATCTATGCCTCAAATATCCAATAGCTCAACAACAAGTATATTATTTAATGGTATTTCATTTTTCCAAGAAATATCACCACTCCTTTGACATTTATCACAAGAAGAAACAAAAGCATAAGTATTTTTAAAAATGGTGGGCCAATAAAAATCTAATTGGAGCACTTTAGCTACCGTTTTGTTCACTCCATGGTGCTCACCAACCTCTAATGAATGGCAATATCTTAGGATCGACTCTATCTCTTCCTCAGGTACACATCTCCTACTCACTTGATCACTACAATGCTTGTAGAGGAAAGGTTCCTCCCAATAGTAGTGCTTAACCAAAATCCGGATTGATCACATTACTTATCAAGTAGTTTACATAATCTGCATACTAAGGAACTTGTGTTAGATATACAACAAAGAGTTGTTCATCCCGGAATACCTCATTTATTGGAGAAATTGGGGCTCCCTCTTCGGTTGTGTGCTCAAAGTCTAAAGTGATGATTGGCTACTTGATTCTCGATTTCCTTTTTTTCTTTGATCTCCAAATCAAATTCTTGTTAGAGTAAAATCCGCCTAAGTAACCTTGGTTTAGCTTCCTTGTTAGCTAACAAGTATTTAAGAGCAGAATGATCAGTGTAAACAATTATTTTTGACCCAATTAAATATGATCTAAATTTATCAAAAGCAAAGACCATGGCTAACAGTTCTTTTTCATAGTAGCATAATTTAATTCGGCATCCATCAAGGTACAACTCACATAGTAGATAACATGGAGAACCTTGTTCTTCCTTTGTCCAAGCACAGCTCCTATTGTGTAATCACTTGCATCACACATCAATTCAAACGGAAGTGCCCAATCCGGTGCACATATTATTGAGGCTAAACTTAACTTATTCTTCAAAAGTGCAAGTGCTTGCAAACAATCATTGGAAAAGTTAAATGGAGTATCTTTGACCAAAAGAGAACAAAGGGGTTTAACAATCTTAGAAAAATCTTGAATAAAACGATGATAAAACCCAGCATGTCCCTAGAAACTTCTCACGTCCTTGACCGTGCTAGGTGTAGGTAATTTTTTTATGACTTCTACTTTGGCTCAATATACCTCAATGCCCTTGGAAGAAACTTTATGCCCAAGTACAATTCCTTCTTGCATCATAAAATGACATTTTTTCCAATTAAGAACAAGGTTAGTTTCTTCACATCTTTATAGAACTAAAGATAGATTATTTAAACAATTATCAAATGAAGAACCAAAGACAGAAAAAGCATCCATAAATATTTCAATAAACTTTTCTATCATATCACAAAAAATGACCATCATGCATCGTTGAAATGTGGCTGGAGTATTGCACAAACCAAAGGGCATCCTTCAGTAGGCAAATGTTCCATACGAGCAAGTGAAAGTGGTCTTTTCTTGATCTTCCGGTGAAATGTGGATTTGATTGTATCCCGACTATCCATCTAGGAAACAATAATAAGCATGATCGGCGAGCCGTTCCAACATTTGATCAATGAAAGGAAGTGGAAAGTGATCCTTTTGTGTGGCATCATTGAACTTGCGGTAGTCTATGCACACTCTCCAACCCGTGACTGTTCTTATTAGGATGAGTTCATTATTTTCATTCTCTACCACCGCCACTCCTCCCTTCTTGGGCACTACTTGCATCGGACTTACCGATGAGCTATCAGAAATAGGGTAAATAATTTTGGCATCCAACAATTTGAAAACTTCATTTTTTACAACTTATTGCAAGTTCGGATTAACTCTCCTTTGTGGTTGCACCGTCGGCTTATAATTGTCTTCCATTAAAATCTTATGCATACAAAGTGAAGAGCTCATTCCCTTATGTCGCCTAAAGTCCATCCCAAAGCTTGCTTGTGAGCTCTCAAAACTCGAAGTAACTTCTCTTCTTCAAGACCAGTCAAAGATGAAGAAATTAGTACGGATAAAGAAGAATCATGTAAATAAGAATATTTAAGATGAGAAGGAAGATGTTTGAGTTCTAAAGAAGGGGCCTCAATAATGGATGGCTTTTGTGGAGTAGTGCTTTTGCCCAATGTTTTGTTTTCTGATTTCCCTTTAGGCAAGTAAGGTGGAGATGCTTCCAAATAGTGTGCACAATTGCTTATCTTGGAATTCTCGAAATCGGACATGCCAGATTGAACAAGACATGCCTCAAGTGGTTCCTTAGGATAACTCTCTTAAAAAATTTCTACCACAAGTTCATCAATCACATCTATGTTGAAGCATGTATAAGTTGTTGATGGATATTTCATTGCCTCAAACACATTGAATGTAACTTGTTCATCTTGCACCCGTAGTATTAGTTTTCCTTGTTGCACATCTTTGAGAGTTCTTCCCATGGCTGAGAACGGTTGACCAAGAATAAGTGGGATTTCTCTATCTTCATCCATATCTAAAATAATAAAATTTATAGGAAAAATAAACTTGTCAACTTTAACAAAAACATCTTCTACTATGCCTCTTGGTCATTTGATGGATCGGTCCGCCAATTGAAGTGAAACAGTAGTGGCCTTGACCTCTCCTATCCCCAATTGCCTGAAAATAGAAAAGGGCATCAAATTTATGCTAGTATCTAAATCATACAAAACTTTTTCGAAATAAGAGTTTCCAATGGTGCAAGGAATAGTAAAACTCCCTGGATCGTTAAGCTTTGGTGGCAACTTATTTTGCAAAATGGCGGTGCACTCTTTGGTCAACATCACAGTCTCTTACTCTCCTAATTTCCTCTTGTTTGATAGAATCTCCTTCATAAATTTTATATAACTAGGCATTTGTTCCAAGACATCTGCAAAAAGAATGTTAATATGCAATTTTTTGAAAACATCAAGGAACTTAGAAAAATGCTTATCTAGCTTATTTTTCTGAAGTCTTTGAGGAAAAGGTATAGGAGGAACATAATGAGAAGTAAGAGAAGAAGACTCGGGAGGATTTCCCGAGTTTTTCACTGTTGGGCTAGGAACAGGGGTGGGCGATGCGGCTCTCACAGTCATCTCCTCTTTTCCAGAATTTTTCTCTTTCTCTTCTAAATTAAGCTCCCTTCCACTTCTTAAAGTAATGTCCTTCACTTGCTCTTTCGGGTTGTTTTTTGTGGTACTTGGAAGTGATCCTTGAGGCCTTTCAGACATAAATGTTGCCAATTGACCGAGCGTTCTTTCAATGCTCCGCATAGCGTTCTTATTGTTCTTTAGAGCAATGTCATATTCTTGAAATTTAGCATCCACCTTGGCCCTAAATTGTGCCATTACCTCCTCCATATTCATTTTTTTTCTCTTGTTGTTGATTTTGAAAACCTGGTGGAGGCTTGACAACATTCTGGGAGTTGCTTCATGAGAAATTTGGGCAGTTTCGCCATCCTGAATTGTAAGTGTTGGAATAAGAATTTCTTTGTCGTTGGTAATTTGACACAAAATTGACATTGTCTAATTTCTTAGATAAAGCTGAAACTTAAGTAGCTAAAGTAGATAAAGAATCAATTTCATGAACTCCCTGAGTACTTTTTGTTGTCACTCGATCCACTGACCATTGATAATTGTTGGTTGCCATCTCGTCCACCAACTCATATGCATCTTTCGATGATTTCTTCATCAAAGTCCCTCCCGTTGC
Source organism: Carya cathayensis (assembly GCA_011037825.1). Classification (NCBI taxonomy): domain Eukaryota; kingdom Viridiplantae; phylum Streptophyta; class Magnoliopsida; order Fagales; family Juglandaceae; genus Carya; species Carya cathayensis. Next base: position 1,213,033 of record QGSO01000228.1, read on the forward strand.
TGCATCAATTATTGTACGTGTTGTAGGCTACAAATCATTATAAAAGGTTTGCACTTGAATCCAAACAGGAAGTCCATGATGTGGGCATTTTCTAAGAAATTCTTTATACCTCTCCCAAGTTTCATAAAGCGACTCCATATCATATTGGACAAAAGTGGTGAATCATTTCACATCTTCAAGGTTTGGCTGGGGGAAAGAACTTTGCTATAAACTTTTTAGTCAAATCGTCCCATGTAGTTCTCGTCAACGGTGAAAGTGAGTTTGACCATGCTTTTGCCTTGTCTCGAAGGGAGAATGGAAAGAGTCTCAATCTAATAGTATCATCAAAAACCCTATTATGTTTAAAAGTATCACATAACTCCAGAAAATTAGGTATGTGAGCATTTAGATCATCATGTGGCATGCCACTGAATTGCATTGTTGAAGCCACCATTTGAAGAATAGCTGGCTTTATCTCAATGTTATTGGCTTGAATGGCAGGCTGTCTAATGCTAGAAGTAGCTTTGGTAACCAAAGGGACAACATAATCTCCCAAAGTCCTATTTCCAAGTTGATCTTCCATTGTTTCGTTCTTGGTTGTGGAATCCTCCTTCTCCTTGTTCAAACGATAAAGGGTGCGTTCAATTTCAGGGTCAAAAGGTACTAAATCCAAGCTTTGAGTATGTCTAATGTACAACTCAGAAATCCTGAAAAGAACAATAAAAACAGAATTAAAAATCAAGACTTAGAAAGAAAAACTTAAATTAATTTAGAACTAGTTGGTATCAAAAGTAATAGAAAATAAATAATCCCCGACAACGGTGCTAAAAATTCATTGTAAAATTTTGCAAGTGCACGAAATCGTACCAAGTAATATAATGATAAGCAAGATGTTGAACCCATGAGGACTACTTACCTATTAACTATTGAAATTGTTCTAATTCTAAGTTATTTGAAAATCAAGAAAAGTGGTGGATTTTGAATTAGAGAATCAGCAACAAATTAAATTTAATAAAAAACTCAAGAATTGACTAAACACTTGAAAAGAAGAAGATTTTACCCAAGAAGAAAACACTAAGGCATCCGACTCACCTAACCGATCAAATCCCAAATCCTAATCATACAATCAATCAATCAATTATCATCCAATTTGATGATAAAATATTCTAACTTATTTAAGACTCTTTCTCGAGTAGAATTAATATTACTCAACAAACGATAACCCGTGATATGTCTATGCAAATTTACAAAGCATTTGAGCATATTAAGATTAATAATATTTCACATAAAACCCGCACAAATCACGTTTGCACATTCCTGTCTTTCGTTCAATTCATGGCATACATCATACGAAGCTAAACTACATGCATCATCTCTCGGAATAACATGCATAACAAATTATTCAACTATTGGCCAAATAATTGAAGGCATAAAACTCAATGATGTATACTCAAAATGAATGATAAAATTATGATCACAACGAAATAAGATTCAGGATTGTCATGGAGAGGCTACATCATAGCCTTAGTAATAGAAATTAGTTCATAATCTAATTAAATTAAATCATAATAATTCTGAAATTCATAATGAGGATTATACAAAGAGAAGATTAAAGAGTTAAGAAGGAAACTCTATGTAGATCGAGAATGTCTATCATTGATGAACTCCAATTCTGCAGATTTTTTACCTCTTGCTTGAAGCGCCGTTTTCTCTTTGGAGATATTCATTTTCAGCTCTGGTTTATACATTAAAGTTGTAGGGTTTTCTCTTGGCTTTCTGTAGACATCAAAATTACCATTATTGGAGCTGCCTAGAAAATGTTATCCTCCAAATACCGAAGGGTACTTAAGGAATTTCGAGAAATGAACGTTTCTTATTCTATTGATGACTCATTCAATTTCCATGACTCATTAAATTTATTTATTCATAAACAAAAATAAATAAAATAAATAAATAATCTAATAAATTAGAAAATTAAACACAAACTAGCATAAAATTAAGAATAAAAGTATGACAAAACTTATATAGAAATTAAGCACATCGCTGTGTTACAAGGAGAGGAAAGTGATTCCTAACATTCTAGAATTAAAGGAGAAGATCTTGAAGGAAGCCCATTGCACACCTTATACTGCTCATCCTAGTAGCACCAAGATGTATCGGGATTTGGAGGGTTAGTTTTGGTGGGATGGAATAAAAAGAGACGTGACAGAGTTTGTTGCAAAATGTTCAACTTGCCAACTAGTGAAGGCTGAACATCGTGGGAGATGTGTCTATCTCCCACGATGGAGAGTTGGAGAGTTGCAACCACTACCAATCCCAGAATGGAAGTGGGAAGATGTGTCTATAGACTTCGTGATAGGTTTGTGATCGGTGCAAAACTGCAAGTGCACAGTATCATAGTTTTATAATAAAGTAGTAAGAAGAGTATTGTCCTCAGGGATTGGTACCTTACTTATGCCAAATACCAAAATTATACTAATCTCGCTTTTATCTAGAGGAATCACTAAGATTTTCGTAGTTGCAATTTAAACTAAAATTTACTCAAGGAGAAATATGCAAATGAAATAAAACTGACGCTCGAAGATCAGATTTATGGGAAAGAAAACTTCTAGGAAACCAATTTCACCTAATTCTTCACTATGCTTTTCTCATCCAACTAATTTAATTTAATTCTTTTTGTCTATTAGCAAATCTCTAATTCATCCAAAAGCCTCTTTCGATAGTCAATTGGAAATTATTCTTGTTCATCAATTCACACAAGAATATGCAAATTAAATCAAGAACACAATAAGACCAATGATTTAATTACTACATAGGTTCATACAAGTCTTTCGATCTCTATACTTACCTATGCTGAAATATTCAAGATCTACCCTATGATTCCCTCTTTCGATAGCAAATCACAAGATTAAAAATCATCTAATCAATGGCCAGTTAATTAGAAGCAATAAACTCAGAATAAATCAGATAAATAAAGAGAGAATAGCCTTAAATTAGCATAGACAATCAAGCATAGTTCGGAATTAGATTACATCGTTTTCCTAGAATAAAGAAAGTTTAGCTTATACTAGAACTAGAATTCAACATAAACGAATTCACCATAATTGTTCTGAGAATAATGGAATAAAATAAACGCTGAAAAATACTCCTTGCAGCCGCAACTCGTCGTCAAAAACTAAAGGATCTGATTCGATGCTTTTCTCCCATCTGTGCTCGTGTATGATTCCAACGTACGTGCAATATGTGGAATTCCCTCTTCAAAACGGATGATTTGAATCCTTCTAAATGTGTTTTTCTCTTCCAAAATGTGTTCTCCAGTCAAAAGGTACGGCCATGAAGTGAAAAATCACTTTTATAAGGTGTGACGGCGGAAAACCCTAGATCTGTCAAAATACGATGTTCGCTCGAGCGGGGTGTCGAGCGAACATCGAGCGGTCGACTCTGCCTAACTTCGCTCGAGCGACTTGTCGAGCGCACCTCGAGCGTTCAACTCTGCCTGATTTCGCTCGAGCGGCCAATGTCTCCGCTCGAGCGATCTTTGTATTCCCGCAACCCGCTCGAGCTCACTGTCGAGCGGCAGTCGAGCGTTTGAATCTGCCTGAGTTCGCTCGAGCGGCCAAAAGCCTCCGCTCGAGCGAAGTTGTAAATCTGCAACATGAAATTTTGCAAGTCATCAAATACCCCCAAACTTACAACTTTGTTTGTCCTCAAACAAAAAGAAAAGCAAATGATAGTTTAGGCAATATCAACTCGACCCCAAAGAGAAGTATCATCACTCACCAAGCTTTTATGAATTTAGATTTCATCACTAGTATCTTACTCTTTTAACATCAAAGATAGCAAGAAAATCAATCAAAAATTTTGCAATTTGTCAAGCAAGAGTTAGGCGTTTACTTCAACCTAAAGCTAAGACCTTGAGTGTGTGTGTGAGATAGTCAATTTAACCTCAAACCACCTGCAAACTCAGATAAAAGTAGAACAACCAAAATCAGAAGAATTCTCTTAAAACTTAACCCCATAAGTCCAATTTTCAGAAATCCTCTCCACTAATGTAGTCAACACCAAAATCAGAGATCAAAAGGTCTTTAATAAGCTTGTAATGATAGGCCACAGGGTGAGGGTTAAGAAAGAACTGGATATGGAAAATCAAAGCAAACTGGGAAAATACTTTGTGAAAAGAACACTAAAAGAAATTTCCACATGATTCAAATCATAGCTCTTTCTTTAACAATATGCTCATACTTGTGGCATTATTATTGCTGTAATCACTGATGCAATACCAACCATTCCCTTAACAAAATCTGAAGTAATTCACATTCCGCTTAGTGACTTCTTTTTCTTTTTCTTTTCTTTTCTTTTTTTTTTTTCACTTCCTTTCTTCTTCTTCTTCTTCTTCTTCTTTGATCAAACAGAGCAAATATAGTACGAATCATTCTCTTTCACTAATTTTCTCTTTTAAATGTAACTTTCCACCAAAGTATTTTCTCAAACTATCAAGGTAGATTCATTGTTTTTCAGGCTTAGAACGGGCATGGTTTATGTAGTTCATAGAACAAATAAAGGCTTATGTAACATAAGGCTCAAGGGGGTTGACTATGGAAACACACCATGTAATGATGGCATGATATTTAGGACGGCTGGGAAAGCTTTTTGGTTGCCAAAGAAATGCCTAGATCATTTCTCTAATATTTGGTCTCAACTAGGATTTCGCCTCAAGGACCCATCAACGGATTCTAGAGCAAAGCAAAATCGAACTTCCCTCTTTCAATTAATTCAACTTCTTCTCTTCATAAGCAAAATGGAATCAAAGAAAAACGACTATGTGCTCAATTGTGTTCAAGGTCAAAGATTTAAACCAAAGTACCCACAAAACTTCACTTGACATAAAAGAAATTTTTGAAAATTTTTCTCAAAACCATCTTCAATCACAAATTTCAGAGTCATAGAGAATTCAATCTTACTCCAATGCATGCTTGGTAAGAGAATCAAACAACCCATCAACAACCCAAAACTTAGAAAACAATAGGATCAAATGACTATAGGAATTCACACCCCCAAACTTAAACTAAACAATGTCCTCATTGTAATGCAAAAGTAAAAAGGATTGAAGAAATAACTTCCCTGGTTTCATGATGAATCTTCCATAGCTTAGAAATTTTTCAGCTCTTTATTCATGCTAAAACAAAAACCTGCATCAAAAACCAAATTATTAAAACTACATAAATAAAGATAATAAAATAAATGAAAGAATGAAGGATAGATCTATGGGTTGCCTCCCATAAGCGCTTGTTTTAAAGTCTACAGCCAGACTTTCCAATCCTCATCAATTAGGATCTCCAAGAGGAATCAATGCATAGTTCCTCTCCACTTGTTCTCCATAGTAGTGCTTCAATCTTTGACCATTAACTCGGAAAATATTCCCTGTCTTGTCCTTCAAGTCTACTGCTCCAAAAGAGAAAGCTTCATGAATTGTATAAGGACCTGTCCATCTTGACTTTAACTTTCCCGGGAAGAGTTTGAGTCGTGAATTGAATAGTAAAACTTGCTGCCCTGGTGCAAACTCTCGCCTAAGAATCTGTTTGTCATGCCACTTCTTCGTCTTCTCTTTATAGATCTTTGCATTTTCATATGAATCATTCCGGAACTCTTCCATCTCATTCAATTGAAGAAGTCTCTTTTCACCTGCTGCCTTCAAATCAAAGTTAAACTTTTTCACAGCCCAATAAGCTCTATGCTCCAACTCTACAGGAAGATGACATGCCTTTCCAAACACTAATCGGTATGGAGACATCCCGATAGGTGTTTTAAAGGCTGTCCGGTATGCCCACAAAGCATCATCAAGCTTCTTCGCCCAATCCTTTCTATTGATTTTGACCGTCTTCTCAAGGATGTTCTTGATCTCTCTATTTGAAATTTCAGCTTGGCCATTAGTTTGAGGATGGTAAGCAAGTGCTATCTTGTGCTTCACACCATATTTAGAAAGAAGATTCTCAAACAACTTGTTGCAAAAGTGAGTCCCTTCATCACTAATAATAGCTCGTGGAGTGCCAAATCTTGTGAATATGTTCTTGTGCAGAAATTTGAGCACTACCTTTGCATCATTTGTTGTTGTAGCAATTGCTTCCACCCATTTTGACACATAATCAACTGCTAACAAGATATAAGCAAAGCCAAAAGAAGGAGGAAAAGGGCCCATAAAATCTATTCCCCAGACATCAAACAACTCAACTTCTAAGATACCTTTCAGTGGTAACTCATGACGCCTTGAAATATTTCCCATACGTTGGCACCGGTCACAAGTTTTCACCAAAGTGTAACTATCACGAAAAATGGAAGGCCAAAAGAACCCACTTTGAAGTACCTTAGCTGCTGTACGGGTGGCTCCAAAATGTCCTCCATATGATGATGAATGGCAATGATGGAGGATGTCTTGCATCTCTTCTTCTGGCACACATCTTCTAATGATTTGATCAGGGCATCTCTTGAACAACAAAGGCTCATCCCAAAGATAATAATTCACATCATGCAAAAACTTCTTACGTTGATGGTAAGTAAGATCAGGTGGTAAAACTTTACAAGCTAGGTAATTAACAATATCAGCATACCACGGAAGTTTGATCTCACATGCAAACAACTGCTCATCAGGGAATGCCTCTTGGACCACTGAATCTGATCTTTCTTCCTCTTGCTCTAACCGAGAGAGATGGTCAGCCACTAAGTTTTCACTTCCTTTCTTATCCCGAACCTCCAAATCAAATTCTTGAAGAAGGAGGATCCAACGAATTAGCCTCGGCTTAGCATCCTTCTTGCCAAATAAATAACGGAGTGCTGCATGATCAGTGAACACTATCACCTTTGTACCAATGAGGTACGATCTAAATTTGTCACAAGCAAACACCACAGCAAGCATCTCCTTCTCAGTTGTCGTATAATTTAATTGAGCATCATTCAATGTCCGGCTTGCATAATAGATGGCTCTAAACAGTTTGTCTCGCCTTTGCCCCAACACCGCTCCAATTGCAAAGTCACTTGCATCGCACATGACTTCAAAAGGTTGACTCCAATCAGGCACAATCACAATTGGTGCTGAAATAAGTTTCTCCTTGAGTGCATTAAAGGCCTGCAAGCAAACAACATCAAAGTCAAATGCAGAATTTTTCTCAAGAAGATTACATAAAGGTTTAGAAAGTTTAGAAAAATCCTTGATAAATCTTCTATAAAAACCCGCATGTCCCAGAAAACTTCTGATTCCCTTCACGTTCTTTGGAGGTGGTAGTTTCTCTATGGTTGCAATTTTGGTTCGATCCACCTCAATTCCTTTGGATGACACTCTATGGCCAAGCACGATCCCTTCTTGAACCATGAAATGACACTTCTCCCAGTTCAGGACTAGATTTTTGTCTTCACATCTCTGCAAAACAAGAGCTAAGTTATGCAAACAATGATCAAAAGATGTACCAAAAACTGAGAAGTCATCGATGAAAACTTCCATTATCTCTTCCACCATGTCAGAAAAGATGGCCATCATGCAACGTTGAAATGTCGCAGGGGCGTTGCA